>VZUA01020475.1:4913-25312 GCA_013401035.1 Horornis vulcanius | reverse complement strand
TTTTTGTTGGTTTTTTTTTTTTTGGAGGAGGAGTAAAGAAAATAAGATTGTACAGCTTGGGAGGAAAAACACCTCATTATCCTTTTAAAATTCGTATTAACCGCAGACTCTGTTCTGCTTAATCTTCTAAGTGGTAAATTAAAACAGCACACATGATTTGCTCCTTTACCTATCACTCAGAAAATATATTATGAAAGACTGCCTGCACTAATCCAGGCTCCTGCATCTTTCCTGATGCTGCACACTGGGGTAGAGGGCCTGAACCGGGACACTGTGCTGCCTGCAGCACATGGAGAGAGCCCAAGGTGCCACGGTGATCAAGTACCATCATTCCAGCCAAGCAAAGAACTCCTCCCTACTATGGCAAAAACTCCATTTTGGGCAATCTCACCAGAGTAATTTCTTATTTTACTTTGCAAAGCAAAACCAACTGATTGTGTCCACAAACCACCAGGTATGACTACAAGCTATAACCTCCCAGTTGCCTGGCAACTTCCCTGAAACCAACCCACAAAGACTTTACTTTTGTTCAAAAACATTGGTGGTGAAACACAAAACCTTTTTCCAAACTATGCTGATGAAACCTAAACTCTTAAGGTAAGTTTACTCACCACTAAACATCTGCTCAACAGGAGGTTGAGACAGAAAAAGGACTTCTAGAGCCCAGTATCACAAGCTGACAAGAAGAGAGAGCTCAAAGGCTCAAGTTCTAGATCCAAGAACAGAATTCATCTACTGAGTGTTCAGCCTCCTCTCACAAAAATTACCAGCACAATTGTGTTCTACTGGTGAAAAAGGAATGTCAGGCCAAAAACTTGGTTGTGTCCCTTGCCCTTTGGGAAGCAGAAGTAATCCCAATCTGTGGGAAGGGCCTTGCACCCAGCATGCTTTTGTCTGCAAAATCTCCCCTGTAAACAATTTTCTTTCTTCTTTTATTTTTCCTTGTCTAAAATACGAAAAAAACAGATATGGAAACCATTAATCAAGCAAATAATAAACTTAATATCAGAAGCTAAAGCTTAATAAGCTTAATATCAGAAGCTTAAAACAGAAGCTAAGGAGAGGCAGACAAGACACACCAGCACATCTCCAGTGGAATAAATGAGATTTTTCTACAACTGAATTGTAGCTCACACAAGATCCTCACAAAGAATGAAAATTGTCATGTTTCAAATATTCCACTGGTAAAAGAGTTTGATCAACAGGTCATCAGGCACATAAAATATTAATATTTGCACATATGTTGTCATGTGTATCAGTGACAGAAGTTTTTATGCTAAGATGGGTGTGTGGGAGAGCTCCAGAGGTGGAATGAACACCTCCAGTTTGCCCTTTGTGGTTCTTGTTCCCCAGCCTACACCCTTGCAGCAACCGAGAACTTGAAACAAAACCAGACTCCCACTAGGGTAGTGAGTGAAATGCAAACACTTTGCTATGCCAGACTCTGAAGAACATGACTAATAGACTTTCCTTACATGAAAACATTTCCCAGTGCCCCAAATACATATTTTCCCAAGTAAAGGCAAACATTAGACTTCAGAGGTTGGCTGTGTGTTTTAGGGGATTTAAGGCCCAGGTAGACTTAAACATGAACAATGAAACAAAACTGACCTCCTGCATCAGACCACCAGTTGAGTGGGACACATCCTTTAAACACAAAGTTTTGATAGATATTCCACCAGTCACAACAGGGGTCCTTTCCAGTGCCTAACTACCTTCACTCTCAAAAACGTGTGATGTACTCAAGTTGTAATTTTTCTGATTTCAATCTCAATTTTTTGGGGGGTTTATTTGCATCTTTGCTTCATCCTCAGACATGTTACAAGTCTTCAGGTAGTGGACATCTTCACTATATCTAGATATTTATGCATTCAATTCCTTGCTGTTATTTTATCATACTTTTTACTGTACATTCAAGTCTGTTCTATGCAGCCTCCTCAGAAGAAAAATATGCCTTGGGGCAGGATGGGGGGGAGTGGGGCTGGTGCATGGGCTTAGATAAAAAACTCACTCAAATTCCAACACTGTCAGTGATGTTTTCCCTCTTGTGTTTCTCAAATGAGTAAAAATGCTTACAGCAAGAGAAGGATGCAAATTTCACGAGGAGTAAATGGCTGCGTGGTTCAGGGAATGGATGTGTGTGGGTAGGTGTGCAGGGGGGCACCCGGGAGTGTATTTGCCTTGTCTGTGGACTTTTTGAATGTCATGGTATTATGGGCAAATTGTACCAGCTCTAAACAAAATCTGAAAGCTTAAAATGCAGTAAATTATGGGGTTTGTAAAAACAGAAAATAATCAGTAATGGTAACTAAGACTGATTTTATATTTGAATTGAGTGCTTTACCCCAAAACAAGTTTTCACTAAAACAAATCACCTGATGTTCACTAGATTATTTATTGCACCTTTATCTATATTACAGAGGCCCATATAAAAAATGAGCTATTATTTTTAGGTCTTATAAATATATAAATTAAATCATGACTCTCACATAGGTCTGTATGCAGCATGTCTCTGCAACACTCATCATTTTTCTTGTACAAAATGTCTGTTAAATGCCTAGCCTGAGACTGCTTTCGCTCGCTAAAAAAAAATAATCAACTGCAGAAAGCTCAAACTTCTGTCAGCTGTATGAAATGAGAAGGCAGAAGGCTATGCCCCTCAGTATTTTGATTACATGGATCAGGAAAACAAATTTCAAGAATTAACGGTGCAAATTTTTTAATATGCCAGAGCACGGTAATTCTAAGCACTGTTACAAGTTACAGCAAGGGAAAGGTGTTGCTTTCAGATTTGGAAATGCCTACTACAGTCTAACCTCTTTGTCAACATGTTTGCAGTTTTGCAACATCCATTTCTAAGTGAATTACCTTATGAAGGAAACCAAAAGGCAGAAAACTAAAGAAATAGGGGTCAAACTCCTTCTGTGAGATCTACCTTGTAAAATTATCCAGAATGTAATAATACCATGTTATTGACTTAAGCACAGTTCCCTGTGACATGCTGCAGCTGACCTGTAATTTTTATCCTACATGTTGCCAGCACTATTAAAATGACACTTGTGAATGTAAATTAAGCTCACAAAGGGGACAGATTGTATGATTCTGGTTTCTCTCAGATGCCTGTAGGCTATCACAGGTTCCATATGTGAAGTAATTATGTTCACTGAAGGAAAGAATAAATGCTGTCAAATTGTGTACTGAGAGAGAAAGCAGCTATTATATTGCAGTAGTCACTAGAGCATTGCCTTAGAAAGTGAAAAGATGTATAAGAAAATAATAAAAAAGAAAAACTGGAGCAGAGCTATATTAAATATAACCTTTAAATGAGTATCTGCTTTTGAATACATATTACACAAAGCTAATATTTCACAAATAAAAGCATTTTACCTTTTTTATCACATTTTCGTTCTCACATCTAGAGGGCACAGAGCAGAATATGTACTGGAGGGGTAAAGGACAGGTGGAGCATCTTTCAGCTTTCTGTGTTTCCTCAGGAAGAAGAGCCCTCCAAAGCCCCCAGAGATGCTGTCCACACCTTCTTTCCCACCACAAACCTCCTCCTGTGGGAGCTGTGCCATGGCCAGCCTTCCTCTCCAGCAGCAGACCCATCCCACCCCCAGCCCTGCCTTCCCACCCTATCCATCTCTTGTGGCCAGCTCCAAACCTCTGCCTGCCACAGACCCCGAGCAAGGGCACTAAGGGAGGGCAGGAGCACTTCTGAAGACACCCTGCTCTGCAGCACCAAGCCTTGGCTGCACAGGCTGCAGCAGGCTTGGTGAAAGTGAGGCTTCTACATAGAAGCCAACATAGCTGCTAAAAGGATAGGCAACACTTCCATCATCTTCACAGCTGCAGTGTGGTCCTGCTCTCCTGAGCCTGGGGCAGGTGAGCCTATATTTAGACCAGTGAGGTCATCAGTGAACCAGCATAAGAGGGGAGAGGATACTAAGCTGGGAAAATAGCCTTTTAAAGCCTTTCACTTAGAGAGAACCAAGGACACCAGAAGCAGGGAATACTAAGTGCTTGTGTGGGTTTGGATTTTCATACAGAAACGAAACAAGGAAAGACAGGAAGTTAGGATGCTCTGTAAACAAAACACAAACAGGAAGGCACATTTTCTTACAAGGATGTACCTATGGATGTAGAGGTCATGAAGGAACTCAGAACACTGAAAAACAGAAGGCTGAATGCTTCCCTATGTTTTTACTGTTCACTAGAGTAGCATCACAAAGTTTGGCACTCTGGAGCTTCCCACAGCAATGGAAATGGGATATTTCTGCAGTGTCCCACAGGTGGTAGTTCTGGATCTCTGCATCCTCAGTTGTGATGGTTTGCAAAAAGTAACCAAGGGTGAACAACTTCCCAACACAGCTGCCCTTACCCTGCCCAGCCTGTGCTGTTGTTACCTGCATGCCTGTCGCTAACCTGGCTGCCTTAACAGCAGCACGTGCTCAGGCTGTAACTGGCTGCTGTGCAGTGCTGAGAGGAGATGGCACAGCACAGGTATTAGCAACCCAGACCCTGAGCATCCTGCGCAG
The DNA here is from genome assembly GCA_013401035.1 of Horornis vulcanius. Classification (NCBI taxonomy): domain Eukaryota; kingdom Metazoa; phylum Chordata; class Aves; order Passeriformes; family Scotocercidae; genus Horornis; species Horornis vulcanius. The sequence goes on along the minus strand of VZUA01020475.1, from coordinate 20,774 downwards.
CCCAGATCATGGCCTGTCTGTGGCTGAGCTTTGTCTGTGCTCATCTGATACTCAAAAGTTGGTATGTCCAGGAGACCAAACCTCTCAGACTGCTCTCTGAAGTGAAGGCAGCTCTTGGGGAAGGAAGGCACTTGCTGGAGCAGAGGAAATGCCTGGAAGCTCTTGAGTCCTCCTCCCTCTCCCAAAGCCATGATCAGCTCCTGGACAACACTGTATGAAAGCAGTCACACTACATCTACAGGGTCCTTTACCAAGCAGGTGATTTCCTGAGTGCCACCATCAGGTCATTTGAGTAACTAACTTGTATCCAAGTACCTGTCCTGATTCTGGACAAGCATTTTACAGGCAAAGTTGTGATCTGCCTTGACCAATAGCTCTCCCTGGAGTCCCTTGTCATGGGTGCACTATTCGTCAAATCCTCATGTTCACGTGAGCAGTAACAAGACATTAGGTAACAGCATGGGTTTGTCTCATCAAAGCCACAGCTTGCAGCAAACCATTCTGTTTGTACAACATCACATTTCTGCTTCTGGGAAATTAGGNGACACAGCACAGTTTGCATGTCTTTACCTAAACTCTCTCTATATGTTAAAATATGAAGCTTGTATATGAATTGCCCATCAGGAACAGGGCCTGGCACATCCTGTCCCTGCTCATCCTCTGCGTGCCCAGGAGCAGGGTAACAGCCTGCCCCAGCCCTGCTCTCTGTCCACCTTGACTGAAAGGGCTCCCCAAATCACTTGAGTTTTTCTACACCCAGCACTGTGAAGAAAGAAAACATGATCCTGTCTCCTTATTTTGGTCACTGCTTTTCCACTTCTGTTTCATTTCCTGGCCAGCTACCTCACTCATGCCTACACCCTCCTATGCAGAACCAAACCCTGGCAGCAACCTCCCCTCGGGGATCCCCAGCAAAACCAACTAACTGCCTCTTTGTTCAAGGCCATCTCGGTAACAAAAGGGCTTCGAGCACAGCCCAGAGAAGCATCCAGATGAAGACATCAAAACAGACCAAGCTCTTCTATCCCATGCACCAGACCTGCCTCACAGCTCACTACTGTGAGTAGGGGCTAAGAGACAAGAGGAGACCTACCCAAGCAGAGCACAGCTTGAGCATTGGCAGAGGGCTGTGGGAGGAGGCCTCCAGCCATACTCCCAGGACAGCCACCTCATGGCATGTAGGAGCACAGAGCCCTGTGCCCACCCTGTGCTGCCAGTCTGCAGCACAGCCCTCCAGGCCCCCATCCCTGGGGGACATGCACCCTGAGCCAGAACCTTCCCCAGGAGAGTTTTTTGGGGAGGGCGTGCTCGTGCATAAATGAACCGTCTCATTTTGCAGCCTATTAATACCAGTTGGTCACGGCTGGGTGGGCAGTGCGATGTGCAGACAGCCTGCCTGCTTCCAATTAAATGCAGTAGCAGTCACACAACACACTACTGCAACTTCTTCTTGAATAAAAACCCCTTTGAAATCAACTACCATTTCCTAAGCAGCTGAAAACTATTAAACAACTGTTTGCAGGGTAGCTCATGTCATACGTGGGAGGCTGAAACGTAATGTAGAAATGAGAGGGTTTTTTCTGGTTGGCAGCACTGACAGCAACTATAATGTATGACTCTTTCAGATGCAGCGTGGCAGAAGCAGGGTGAAGATCATCCAGTGCTATTCACTAGAGAAATTGTTACATATAAAGAGAAGGAAGAATCAAGGCTCTCAGGATCGTGGCAGGAAGGAGTGCAGGGAGAAAAAAAGGAAAGATGTGGTTTGCTTTTGCAGTTTTAATAAGGATTTGTGGGGTAATGTTGTGTAAACGTAATACAGCTGGATCTTTAATAATAATAACTAGAACCAGCTCTCTGTGTTAACTGACCTTTAAATATTATTGTCCCTTTCAGTTTACCAAAAAGACATTTACTTCATGAAAGATGTTATTCAACTCTATATAAAGATCCAATAGGCTAAAATATGCTAAACTGACATTTAGAATTATCTCATAACACTGTTTTATGATAACTCGTATTCTTCCCATGTGACTTGAATGTGAGGGTTTGGGTTTTTTTTTTTTATCCCAAGTATTTTGAAACCATTTCAAATAATAGGCAGATATTGCCTGGACATTCAGTCTATCTGTATGATACTTAGGACCTTTCTCAATAGCTGAGCACTTACTTCCTTATTACGCTCAAGGCAAGTTGAAATCACATGCCCTGCTCAAGATTTAAACCTCCATCACACAGGCAAAGGAAGCATTCAGACTGACATTTTACATACCTAACTGCATTTTCTACAATAATGAAAGTATCTATGGTACATTGCCCCAATAATCTGTGAATTCAAGACAACTGGGAGCACCAGAAAAAAAAAAGCATATTTTGTTGGTGGGGAAAGGCAGTGGGACACGAGTAAAGGTAGACGTATTGATCCTGTCTGTGTTGCAACCATTTCCCAGGGCCCATTTCAGACACAGCTGTGCACAAGCAGGCCACTGCTTAGGGCAGAACTGTCTCTTGATGTGTTGGAGCCCTGGTGGCTGCCTCTGGGGCTGTGTGTGCAGCCTTGTGCCTGACACCCCACTTACTGCCCCAGACCCCCAGCAGACACAGCAGCTCAGCACTCCTCCCCTTCCAACTCTTTGCAGAGTCATGCTCCCTATTATCCTACACTGGCGAGACAGTTCTGGCTTCAAGGTGCTCCCTCCCTTGCCACAAACTCCAAGCCCACCTCCAAATGTATTGGGCATCATAAACCATGCTTGAGAAAACAAGAAACAAACATTTCTCATTCCTTTTCGCTCCTGTCACTCAAGAGGAAGACGTTCAAATTCTGACACCCTTAAACTGGACACAAAGCAGGAGTCACCAGCAACAAAGACATAAGCCATCCTTGATTTTTTTAAATTCTGCATTTTCTTACACTGCATTTTTCACTCCAGGCAGCTTCTTCCTCTGGCTACTACATGTTATTGCTCAACTACCTCAGGATCTGGTGGGAGATGGGTCCTTTTCCCCAGATATCCTTCAGCACCTTGAGGAGGGAAAATCAGCAGATTGCCAATGTGCCAAGAACATGAATAAGTAAAGACATGGTAAAGTAACACATGATAGCAAACACCATCCAGCAATCCACTTTGGCATTCATAGTTATGGTACTTCATAATGCAAGAGGAAGGATTGGTCATTAATGTGACAAAAGACAGCTAAATGGTTAAAAGGAACACATACATGAACGGCAAAGAACTGAAATAGAGGCTACAAAGAAAACCAATGTCTTACGAGAACTTTAGTGTTTTGTGATTTTAGCAAAAGAAGCAAAGATAGAAGGGACAAATTATACCACAAGGAAGAAGGCTAATTTCATAAATAAAATCTGTAATATTTTCTAAAAACATATTCTAAACAGATACAATGTTCATAGGATGTGTTTTGGTGAGCTCTTTCTTCATTCACAGTATTTTTAACATTAACAATTAAAGGAGACAAACCTAATTTTTCCTTTGATACTGCAGTTCATTTCAATTGAGCTAGCAACAAAGTACATGCAAAATCTAAACAGAAGACTTCAATAAAATGCTTGAGATAATCATAGCATATCTAGCTCATGTAGGGCTCCACTGTGTAAACAAATATTATTTATCAGTTTTACATCTTCCAATGAATTAAAAAAAGACTATTATCTCTTTTCTTATTTCAATATTTGTTTAGTGAGTCCTGGTAAATTCTAGGTCAGATATTATGCACTAAACAACAACAACTAATTATCTTAGAAATCCACAGTGATAAGAAAACTGCACAGTAAATATGTTACAACTAGACAACAGCAGAAGGTAAGTTTGTATTTAATTTGCTGTGGATTGCACAAGTTGGTAAATGTTTTCTGGCAGGTGTCCTTCAAATTCCAAAAATAATGCATCCATTTTATGACATTATCTCAATTTCTATTATATTTGTTTATATCTTTGCAGTGAAACCATATTGTTATTAAGGTTATCATTATAATAGAAAATTGTATTAGCTCTTAAAAGCCTGTTCTATTTTATGTGTATATAAATAGGGACATTATGATCACGCATGATTCCCATTTGTCCTTGCTATACTCTTGACATTGCTGTAAATGGAAGCAGAGCACAAAACCCTTACCAGGGCTTAAAATATTGCCCCTTTGATTGGCTGCACAGAAATCGGTTTTGCTTTTGTCATGCAAAACCTGACCCTGATGGTTATATACTCCAAGTACAAACACTGTGTTCTCTTTACCTTTGACCACCAAGGTGGGTCTCTGTGCATCTGTCTTTGTACAGTGTGGCAATAGCAAAGCACACAACATGTGCCAGAGGACTGATTTTTGAGGATTTTGAAGTGTCTAAGAGCAGTAAGGTGACCAGTCCGAGGTGCACAGTGGGGAAAAGCGAGGCGTGCTGTCACCTCCAGTGGGTTCCTTGAGGGATGTGTGACACCAAAGGCTCTCCGAGTGTGCAAGCTGTGCCATGATTTCTGGAAGTGCAATGCAGAAACCCACTGTGGGCACTAATGTGCCTCTCCAGCAACAGGAGTAGCCTAAATTTCTGCCCTTAAAGACAACCCAGCCCAGACTTCTATCTGTGCTCAAGAGCAGCAGGCCAGGCTGAAGATGGATGCATGGAGCAAACTGGGGCTGGGCAAGGGAGGCCAGACGTGGTGGAGTAAGAGGCACTGCTGCACACCCAAAAGAGACTGGGATGCACCATAACCTGTCAGCAGAGTGCCATGTCCCCTGGCCACATGTGTGCAGCACTGTGATGCTCAACAACACTCTGAAACAGAGATAAGGCACTTTGGCAGAATAAAAAATCTTCAAGAATCATAAGCAAGGTGTTCACTTAATGAAAGTAATTAATGCCATGACTTCTGATAAATCAGACAAGTTCATATGTTTTCCTTTTACCTGATGACCAGTTAATGGCTGTGAATATTGAGAGNTTTTTTTTTTTTTTTTTTTTTCAGATTAAGATGCAATTTAATTTCAGTGTATTGAAATGTTTTACAGAATTGTGACTCCTCCTTGCTGACACAACTCCCGTTAGTTCAGGGAACACTGGGGCATGTGATTGCAGGGCAGATCCCAGTCAGATATACCATATAATTAGGACTGATATATGGTGTGCTATGCTCTGAGAAAACCCAGAAGAGTATGGCCTAAAAAGTTCTCTGAATTGGGGTAATTACAATATTAATCACAATCCACTGAACTAAAGTGGAATTAAATACAAATTTTCTGTTTATATAGTAAATGCTGAATAACAATAAGTTAGCAACAGCATTTTGGTCTGGTTTAACTGCCTAACATCTGGAGAACATTATTATAGAGTCATCAGCTATTTGGCCAGTGCCCAATATGAAAGCAGTTTTACCCTTTTTTCCTCTGAACATCACATCAGCACAGACATTACAACATCAACAACAGAACACACATTTCTCTTTTCTCAAGACATTCTTTTAAATAATTTCAAATATTGTAGAATTTAGATGGAATAAGCCACTTGTTTCTGCTTAGAAAGCAAACATAATTGGATCAAAATAAGAGAGCAATTTTAAATATCTAATTTAAGCAAAGATCGTGCTGCTTATGAGAGCCTGTGGTAAAGGCTATTCCAGCTATTTAAACAATATGATTACATGACATTTCACAGGATGGAAGAGACAGATTACCAGAAAGTTGAAAACTGTGTGCCCTTGTTCCTATATAAATATGTACACATAACCTATCACTTGTTACTACCAAATTTATATGAAGTATAATTTGGTCTTTATTACTGTTGCTGAGCCTGAAAAGAACCTCTTTACTTATGAAGAATCCTTTTTTTTTCCTATAGTAATGAAAAAACACAGTTGTCAGCATAATATCCTGACATTCAGGATGCCAGCCTGTCTATACCAGAGTCAGATGTGAAAATAAATAGATATTAAACTGTCAGTCAATGAAATTACAAAGTCAAGAGCAGCTCTAGCTGCGATTCTGTGCGTTCTGTTTGATGGACACAGGTGTTTAAGCGTTATGAAATCCAGCAGAGCCTCAGAGTGAATAATGCACCTTCCAGCAGTTCTGCCCTAGCCAAAAGAGCTGCAGCGAGCTCCCCTCTCACCCTGAAGCTGCTAAGCAGTCAATGTGCCCTAAGAAAGGGGACAGAAAGGCCTTCCAGGTTTATCAGAGCTAAAGCCCAAGAAGTCTTACAGTGTGTGTTACAGCACACATTGAGGAAATGAAGCTACACTCCTCTCAAACTGTGAAGGTTAGTCCCACTGGCTTTGCATACAAATCTAAGGCAGATGCCCAAAATCCACATCATTTATTTATTATTCATAAGGCACTTAAAGTCAATCATCTGTCACTAATAAACATTAACACTATTAAAAATTAATGATCATCCTACAGCATGCTGAGACAGATTCTTCTTTCTGTTTGATGAGTATTGGAGCAAAGTACATCGCTTTCATTTACTGACTCTGAAAGTTTATGCTTTGTGTAATGCTGCTACTTCAGCTGCTCCTCTGAACACCAGTGACCCCCTTCTTTAGGAATGCCAAGAAATTATCAGTCTCATGAGAGAAGCTTGAAAGGAAGGTTTTAGCTACAAATACGTATTTGCAGGGAAGAAAAATAAATCCTGGATTCAAGGTTATCACACCCAGCACAAGCCTTCGTAATGACTGGGCTTTTTGCCTCCCTTTCCACTTTCTGCTAAACAATGAGGTGTCTGAGATGGGGGGTGCATGTCCCTGTGTTCCCCACTGTACACGAGGGTCCTGTACTCAGGTAACATACCACAAGTGGACAATGAGGCTGGAAATAACAGCTCTGACAAGACTACCTGAGAGTCTCACAAGCTGGAACAAGAAAAGGCTTCCTGAAGAGCAACTAAAAAAGATAACTCCACCAAAGGTCCACACAGTGTCGCAGGGCACTTTCTTCTCTTAGTGGGTGGGAGGCAAAGCCCACTGCTAGAGATGAAGAAACAGCTTGCACCTTAACCCTCAAAAGGACATTCCCTCTAAAAGTAAAAATGATACTAAACCCTTCATCTTTTGTGTTCACATTTTCAAATATAAATCTTGGGGAATCCCTTTATGCATTGCTGTCTTCACAGGCAGAACTCATAACTCAGCACTGTTTCCTAACACATGCTCATCATGTTTTGCCTTGCTTATTTTAGCAATTATTTATTTGTGGAAGTGCTGTAACTATATTGTAAGTAATCACTCAATACACAGTTGATTCTGCTAAAAGGCAGTCAAAGAAATCCAACCAAACCTGCATTGAAGACCAGTCAAGAAGTAGAAAAGAGACAATACAATTGTGTGCATCAAATCAAAGTTTCTGTGAGTTATATCAAACCTCAGAAAACAAGCTAAGCTTTAGGTCTCAGTGCAAGTGATATAATGAGAAAACTTGCTAAGACAGAAGACATATTAATCTTCCTCTTGCAATTTACAGTCTAATATTTCAGTGCCAAACCATTTTTCATAGAAAAACAGTAACTGTTATGAAATAGAAAGAGCTTTGTAGAATTAAGTGACTGCAATCATGCTGGTTTTTTCCTTATTGATGTTTCACATGAAATAATTAATGAGGATTTGCAAAGAACAGCTATCAGAGCTAGAAATGTACTGACCAACTGGAAAAATGACACCACAGGACAATTCTCCCTCTGATGAGGACTGAGAAAGGTTCACTGGGAGCACCAGATACATTCCTGCCATTCCATTCCAATTCCATTCCTATTACCATTACAAGTGACACTTGGGGCCAATAGAAAAATGCAGCCATTCAAAACTAATTCTGCATTTCAGGGTGCAGGAAGTAAAGAAAAAATGAGAACTCCCAGCAATGTCCCCAACAAGACCCAAAGAAAAGTCTGTTCAGGTACTGCAAGGCATCAGGGACCAGTTAATGCCTCACACACCATTTTTACATTTGCACATCTCCCACCTTTTGCAGAGCCACACAATGGTGGGCAGCTCCATGAGTCACAACTAGGGAACTGAGACCTGATCCTGCAATCACATACACCAACAAGCCCCATAGAACTTCTAATTAAGCAGTTTTGAACAGAATTAGGATACACAGCCTTGTGTATCTCAGGCTTAAGACTATTCTGAACAATACTTTTTAGTCATGCCACCTTGCCCTGCTCTCTGCTCTCCAGTGACAGTAGACTTGTTCATAATTTGTCTAATTTTTATCTGAGAATTCATGCACTGACAAGGCAAGTTACTCGTATAAAGACTGCTGGAATTACAGTCAAGAAAAAGATATATTAAAGCATCATTATTTAAACATAAAAATGCAACAAAACTGTTAACCTTTCCCTAGGGTGAAGGTGTTTATTGCTAAGTTTTTGCAGCACAAAATTACATTCAAACAGACAAATGCTGGCTTAAATTAAAGCTCTTCTTAAAAATCTACCTAGGAGAAATGGAAAAGCATCTTGAAAGTAAGCTGCCTCATATCAAATACTTGACTAAAAGCCTTATTATTAAAAATACTAGAATTTTAAGTATAACTTTGAGAAAGCCAGGCAGCTAAAACACAGTGCCTTATCTTCCCTTCTTAAATACAAACCACAGAATCATAGACTGGCTTGTGTTGGAATGGATCTTAAAGATCATTTAGTTTCAATGCCCCTGCCATGGGCAGAGAACCTTACACTAGACCGGGTTGCTCAAAGTCCTGTTCAACGTGGCCTTGAACACTTCCACGGATGGGGCATCCACAGCTTCTCTGGGCAATGTGTTCTAGTGTCTCACCAGCTTCACAGTAAAGAATTTCCTCCTGATACATGATATAAACCTATCTTATTTCAGTTTAAAGCAATTACACCTTGTCCTATCTCTACATGCCCTTGTAAAATACCTTGCACTGATTTTCTGCAGTGTGTAAGCTGTAATTTATGTCCACTTCCGATACAAAATCTGATGGTTTTTAACATTATGCTGTGAGAGCCACATTTCCATAGATTGGTTGGAGTTGTCACAACACTGCAGCCCCAAGCACATACACAGGGTGGTTCATGCCCTGCCTGCTGTCCTGGAGCAGCTCCCCAGCCCACAGGGGACAACTGCTTCACAAGAAGCTGAACTGCCTTTCAGATGGGGCACTCCTGGCACTGGCTTATGGAATACCATCAGCAAAGGCACTGGATGAGATGTGTCCCTGGGACACAGAGTCTGACAGGTGGCCCACAGGCACAGCCCCTTCACCTCCAGCCCACCCTCACTGTAGGGTGTCAGTCCCCCATGCTGGCTCTCTCAGCTGTTCTGCCTGTTCTCCTCCCCTCTTTTTAGTCAGGTCCCTCAGGTGTCACCTTCCTCCCACCTGAAAAGACACAGACCTCTTTGCTTCCCTAGACAAAGTGGTGCTACCCCCAGGGCCCATCTGGAGACCCATCAGAGGCCATACAGATTATAGATAGCCAGGGACCTCATGTGGGCCACTGGCATAAGGGACACAGTGAGAAACCCAGATCATTACAGCAGGAGGGAATGCAGCCCACACTGGGCCACAGGAAACAGCAACGCTTCAGCACCAGTATTTATAAACACTACTGAGGGCTGCTGTCTCTCTCGTATGATTGCTGGACCACAAACCATGGGCCATCTGCCTGCAGTCTATTATCACAATCTGTGAACAATTAGAGACAGGATATTTCATTTTAGAAAATAGCAAAGTAAACAAAAAGGCACAGAAAAAAACTAGAAAACAATCAAAAAAAGCAAGGAACAAAATGGTAGTCAGCCACTGCACAGAGCCCCATTTGCCAGCCCTTGAACCCTCCAGCTCCTGGACCACCACATCAGCTGCTTCAGAGGAGAGATGACTTCTGCTTGCTGCTGAGGCTACAGTGGATGCCAGCAGCAGCACTCCTCCTGCAAACACCTGAGAGCACCATAACCCTGTCTGTGTGACCAGCTCACCACATGCAGGAGGCATGAGAGCAGCCATAGGCCACATGTCACTATCTCAAGCGACATGACCCTGCCCCAGCTGGCAGGTGAGCTTGTACCACAACTGCCAGCCCTTTTGTACTTTCCTCATCTTTGTTTTCCTTACGTGGCCCTTGGATCTAAGCCTCTCTACCTACAGCCCACCCTTTGACTTAGGACAGATGGGATTCAGACCAAGCAGGCTCTGTACCTTGGTGCCCCTGGGGTGTCCCAATTGGTCAGGCAACAGCTGATTTCAGGAGAAACCTGCCTGGAAATGCCATGTGCTCCCATTCACTGATGGTCAGGTCCCACCTGATGGGAATCCTAAGTATTTAATGGCCCAGGGAGAACAGGAAGGAAGCAACTGACTGCTGCTCAGCCCTGAGTACTGCAAAGGTGACATGAGAGGCTGCCACCTCTGCCAAGGGATAACCCCAGATCAGATGGTGCTGTGGTCCTGGCTGGGGCTGCGGATCTGCACCTCTACAGACCTGACACCGCTGGATTCCTGATTTCCCCAGGGATCTATGTCATGCTCCAGGTGGGAGTCTCCCAGGATGCCCCAACAGACACTGCTAGATGGGATGGGGTAGCTGCACAGATGCTGGGGAGGCAGCATGGGATGGCACTGCTAGGCTGAGCCAGCACAATCCAGTGGAGAAGGTTTAAAAAGCAACAAAACCCACACACTTGCAAAAACTCTGCATCAGTCTTCAGTGTAGTCTGAGTAATTAGTGGTTTCTTACAAGAGGAAAATGATAAAGAAAGTAAAAATCCAACTGCCTTAAAACAACAGATACTCCCAATTCATTTCTAATTTATGCATTCTTGTCATATGAAAGCCACTTGCTTAAGCTGCTTTTCTATCTATTTGCAGTCTATTCAGACACACAATGCTCAGTGGGGGTCTGTCTCCATGATTCATTGGCTCAGATTTCCTATAGAGTTTACATGATGTCTACTAAGCCCCATACAGTTTTGTATCCATTATAACCAGGGACAAGCAAGCAGGGCTCAGGAGGCTGAGCATCCATCTAAGAATAGCTTCCTGTCTTCCAGCTCTCTTCACAACAAATGAACAATGGTTACATTTTACAGGCTAGCATTGCATGGTGAGGGGAAATTAGAGGAACTTGTCTGAGTTAAATAAGGGAAGAAGCATTTAGAGTGAAGCTCCTTAAATGAGCAGGTCAATAACTAGTTTACTGAGACCAAAGCACATAGCTAATGAGAGAATAAAGAATTATTCTTGTCAAGAGAGAAAAAGATGCTGCCCCGGTTTTGTGCTAAATAATTACATTCATTAGGTTTAGGACAGCCTTGCAAGTGGTCTTCTGCAGTAGTAAATTCATTAGCAAAGCTAATAGGCAAACTACTATTGGGGCAAATCTAAACGATTGCAATAGGATGGATGGCAAAGATGAGGAAAGGTAGTATGAGAGCTAAGAGCCAAAGTTAGCTTTAAGTATAATTGAATTTATCTTCTCATCAACTTTAAGGCCTCCTTCTGGGCTTGAAACAAGGAGAGAAAAAGCCGTTGAAATGAAAGGATATTCACTTGATTGGATTTGTTGCTATTTTTCCAGCTTACCAAGCTGTCTAAAATGACCTCTTGACACATGACCACAATCATCAACCCAACAAAAATTAAAACGTTAACTAAATTGGTACAATGTTTCCAAGTGACAAAAGATCTGGAACGTGTCAGGAAGCCATCTCCCCAGCAGACTCAGTAAAAAAATAACCAGGCTTTGACTTTACCAAGAAGTTCATGGAACTTAGCTGGGCAGCAGGAAGGTTGGATCTTCCTTAATCACGCCCTACCTAGATGGTAATCACAAGATCTTCCTAGATACAAACGCAGCACATTGAGGTGAGCCTAGAAAATGTTGGAAGACAATTGAGCCGGTCTGTGGAGCCCAGCAGTACCCCCCGCAGGCCTGAGCAGATCCCTGGCGTCAGTCCCGGCAGTGTCCGACACCTCCCATCACCTCCGGGCCGGGCTCGGCAGCCCCACCCCTGCCGGGCTCCTGCGCTCACACATGTGCCGAGGCACGGAGCAATGCCGCTGTCCCTGCCCTCGGCTCGCTACAGGACGGAGCGTGGGCTGAAAAGGTAGAAGGGATTTCCCCCCTGCCGCCTTTTTTAAATGTTGAAACAGTTTTTGCTGCATTGAAAGGGAGATTCCAAAGTGAATTTTTTTTCTAAAAACGTCTTTACCATTAACAAATGAAAACGTGTTATGGTTGAAAAAATACCTACTAAAAAACTGGGAAAGGAATCATCAAATATTTAAGCTTTTTTTCTTGGAAGTAGAATATAAATAATTTTTTTAACTTTGTAAAAAACTTATTAAACTGCCTGATTCATCTTCATCTGGGTTGGATTCAGTTTTGCCACTGAACCAAGAAGCTGTTATACATCATATCTGTGTCTAGCTGTTTTAAATGGACACTCAGGGTATTGGCTAAGGGCATCCAAAAAGTAGCATTTCAGTAATTGGATTTTGGAAAGACAGAAAAAAAGTAATTGCAATGAAGCCCATAGCTGAAAGAAAAGAGAAGGAAAAAAAAAAATCTTCTTTGCCAAGTGGAAATGGGAATAAATGTTCTTGGCTACTGTTGCATCCTGAAAAGCCAGAATAAGCCTGAGGCTCCCCAGCAAACCTAGTTTAGAAACCTCCTCAGCTGAGCCCTCGTTTCTTCAAAGTAGTTGCCTTATCCAGTCAAGTTAAAAATTCAGGATCTAACTCTCTGTGGGAAATTGGGAAGACAGATACATTGTATACGTGAAGAAGAACATCCAGAGAATTGTTTTTGCCTAAACCAAACACTGGGAAATACCACCTTTGTCATTTCAGGGAGAGGCCGATCTCTTCCCTCCAGCCATCCCAGCATCCACCCCATCAGCAGGTCTGGTCTGCACATGGGCTGTGACACAAAAGGCTGCTGAAGATCATAGAGCCACAACACCTCTGTGCATCACCAGAGGAAAATCTGTGATCTTGATCCTTCACCCACCCACCTTCTTTCATGCATCTACAGCCTTCGAAAGGTGCAAAAAAAAAAAAAAAATCTGAGATATCTAGATAGCAACAAAGCTTCCTTCATAAAGAATTTTTGATTAATTATTTCCACAGGGAAGATAAAAACAAGAAGATAACTGTTACGAGTGTGGGAAAGGTGTCAAAGAGATGTTTTACTGAGGACAGGCCTAAGCACAGGCTAGGGAGAAGTTGGCACTTTGTTCTCTCAAGGTAAAGACTAGGTCTGGTTTCCTCAGTAGGTTTTTTGACAGTTGTTAAGTAATAAAAACACATTATGTAATCTTTACATTTAGAGACTCAAAACGTTCAGTTTTGGTCAGAAAAGTGACTGTGAAAGTGTAATCTTTTTTTCTTCATTTATCTGTTCCCTTAAGACCCTGCTCTCTTGACAAAATACATCCATTTTACTCACTAATGTTAATGGTAGCCCCATATACCAAGCAGAGAAGATTGGCCTTGTAAGCTTTACCTATTTGCCTGCTAATAAAGCACACTTTTTATCCCAATAAGCAAGGGAAAGCCAGTACAGGTGTACCACAGTAATATGCATTATACTTTGCTTCATGCTGTGCTACCACAGGTGAAGCTTTATTCTCATTCTAGGACTTGTACATTTGGTGAAGGTTAGTGATGAAGTACAGCACAGGTCATAAGCAACTGAGCTTTATTTTCCACAACTAGACGGATCAGCAGACACTTAGGAAAAATATTATACTAGCTTGTAAATGGAACAATTTAATATGGAAGTAACTGATGGCAAATAAACGCAAAATGCCAAGGTATCTTCTCTGTCACCTAGCTGTACTCTGTTCCTTACATTTCTTTAGAAATCAAATCTAGTAAACTACAATTTATTCAATTTTACAAAGAAATCACTTTAGATTGTGAAATATACTCCTAAGAAGGGAGAACACTGTGCTTTTTCTGACAAAAACCTTTTCTATACACAGTGCATCGACAAGATCTGAATAGTTCAGCCATGGCCAAGATTGTCCAGCCATGTGCTGGAAACACTTTGCACTGTCATCATTTGACAAAGTAATCTGTGTGGTAAAACCTTCTCAAAACAGCAGAGCTTAAATGATATATATGAATGGCAAAAAATCTCCTTGTCCTGTTTCTTCAGTTACCTCTCAAGTGCAGAGGTTCTTTTTCCAAATGTGCGATGCTTTCAACATGCTCTTGGCCAACCACCTCTTTTTTAAATGACACAAATGTTCTTGTTACCTGCTGCAGCTAGTGGTGCTTGAACCCAGTCTCTTCTAGAAGCTAAGGCTTTATTTTCTGACTTCCTGCAGTAAAAAAATATTCATTGCTTACGGACTCCCACTGACAGGTCAATGCAATCTCAGTGCTGCATCGGCAGCAGATTAGAGTCTTCTATGAATAGATGTGAGGCTTAGCCATAGAAATCTATGTGGAGTGGGAAGCACTGAGTCCGAAAAAAATCATGTTGAAACTGAAGAAACAATTGAAAAGACACATTTTTACCTTAAGTGGGATTTCTGGCTAGGAGAAAAGCAGTGAAGCAGTGTCTTGGGGAGGCTGCATCATCTCCACTCTTGAAGGTTCTCGAGAGCAGACCAGACAAAACTCTGAGTAACTTGGTCTGGCCTCATGGCTGACCCTGCTTTCAGAAGGAGGTCAGACCCAGCTCTCCTGTAATGCCTTCCCAGCCAAGGAAGGACTGTGTGGACTGGAAATGGGTTTCTGCTTGGGGTTGGGGGAGTAATTCCCCCCCGACTTACCTTCCCAGGTGCCCTTATCAAATAGGTATGAGGCCTTGGAATCTGAGAACCAGGTAAATGAGGACCGGGGAAATGCCTACATTGATGAAGGTTCTTCCAAGAGGGAGATGTCTCCTAGAGCTGGGCAGCCTACCCTCTGCATCAAAACTTCCTCCACGAAGAAAAAAACAAAGGTAGTATCATTGGTGGCTCCCTTTTGAGGGGAATGGAGGCCCAATGCACCGACCAGACCCAACCCACAGGGTTGGGCAAACAATCAAGAGGGATCTCAGGGCCTTAGGTCAACAGGTCAAGGGATCTGGAGCACAAGTTGGTTCATTTCTGTCCCTCTAGTGGCAGGGAACAATGGAGCAAGAGAGAAGACATGGACCTCCTGGAGCATGTCTGGTAGAGGCTGACAAATATAATGGAGAAACTGGAGCATATCCGGAGGAAAGACTGAGGGAGCTGGGGCTGTTCAGCTGAGAAGAGACAACTGAGGGGGAATCACACCAATGTCTGTCAGTATCTGCAGCAAGGTGTCAGAGGATGGACCAGGCTCTGCTCAGGGGTGCTGAGCAACAGGGCAAGAGGCAATGGGCAGGAACTGATGCCCTGGAAGGTGCATCTAAATATGAAGAACTTCTTTACTGTGAGGGTGACCAAGCACTGAAACAGATTGCCTTCCAGTCTCCCCCACTGGAGAAATTCCAAAACTATCTGGACTAAATCCTGTGCAGTGTGCTCTACAATGACCCTGTCTGAGCAGGGAGGTTGGACCAGACAATCCACCACAGTCCTTTCCAACCTTACCCATTCTGTGATTCTGTGCGACATGAGGTCTCACCCAAAATCATACCACCAACTACAGCCAGCCACAAGCCAAAAGAGATTCTCACTCTGCCCCTTCTCTGAGCACACGGCATTTTGGTACACCCACAGGCCTCTTGCTAATCCCTCCCTTAAACATGGTTCTGACCCATCAGTCAAAACCCCACACACTCCTGTGTTACTTTGCACAGTTCTCCTTTCCTAGGAGCCTGTAGGGTACAAACCTACAAACCTCAGTGGTCTTTCTCAGTGGTTTGTCAGAACAGAGATTGCCCTGCGGGGAGCAGCAACAAACAC
>VZUA01020469.1:5739-19051 GCA_013401035.1 Horornis vulcanius | reverse complement strand
CAATACAGTATCTTGCCAGACACAGAATCTGTGTTTAGACTAGTAAGCTGAACCATGGGACTCTTATCTGTGCATTACAATACCAGAAGAACCAACCCAAAGCATGGTCTTGGCTTATGCCAACAAGGACTTGTGAACAAATAGGAGTCACAGTCTGTGACTTAGCCCAGGCCAAGCAGTCCTTCCCAGCAGAAACCCATGTGCAATCATCATGCCTTAGAGATCAAGAGTTTAACATCACCTCCTAGACCATTGCACTTGAATTTGTTCAGACAGCAGGTTCTGATAATCATTAGTCTGCTTCTATAGATATTCCCAGAAGGTTTTATTCATATCACCGAACCCACAATGATTAACCATCCTAAGACTCTCTTGTTGCAGCTCAGGGTAGGAAATGCAAATGGGCAAAGATACCATCTTAGGAAGCTTCTTTCTGTTGAGTAGAGGAGACTAGAAAAGTCTCTAAGTCAAGGACACAAAGCCAGCACAAGGTAAGAAGGTAATCTGAAGGGCATTGATGTGCAAAACACGAAACAATTAACCAGTGTGGGAAAATGTGCTAAAAATAAACAGTAATAGATACTACAAGTAGGTAGCAATCACCCTGACTCTCACTAGAGTTCACTGAGGTTTTAAATGGCCATTTGCTGAGCACCCAAAACCAGTTCACATTCTGAACTAGGAGAAAAAAAGCTGTCTTAAGTATTTTCACTAAATGAAACATGTGGACATGCATGTTCTCCCTGCTTGTTTCCATTACTTTAATGAAGTAGATAAATATCCTCTACTAGCCTGTTTACACGATCTGACTTCATCCAGTCTGACAATACCAGTGGAGCCTGTCTAGTAAGCACTATGCTGAGACAAGGGCACATCTCAGTGAAAAATACCACGTTTAAATACAAAACTGATTTCTCCATTAGGCACTGATGTGCTAACTCAACTTGCTGGCAAAAGAGATTAACAAATCCAAGTTCCAGACAGGTTTTTACAGTCCCCTGAGATCTCTTTCCTCAGCTTTACTGCTCTAGAACAAGGCTAGCTTATCATATTGGTGTGAAGGAGTAAAGACACACCCTTAGATGGCTTTCCAAACCACGTTAGTCAAAACCTGCGCAATACGTTTCTTCCAAACATTCCTTATAATCTCTAATAAATACTCTTTTGCTTCATCATCCTTTTGCAGGATGAAAGAAAATACAGTTTTCAAACATCAACCTTGATAACAGAATACTCTGTGATCTAGACACTTTGTTGATTTACCAACAAATTCCTAAGACTACCATGTCTGGAAAGTTTATCTGGCATCAGGAACAGATTAATGATGGTTCTGAAAACTTGATGATAACCCTGCCCTGGCAATTTATTGAAGGACACAGGATGTATGAAACCGCCACCACCCAAATGAAGACAAGACAGCAACAGTTCAGTTTTCAACTTAAAAGAACTTCCAAAACTAAAATCTGTATTTAGTTTTCTCACCTTCATGAAGCTGAGATGCTATCACCGTGTCTGAGAACAGCGAGCTGGAATATGAACTGATTAGTCTATTTTTCTGGAAGTTGAAGAGATCCTCTAAAAGCCAGAGTTGTTCACTTGGCTATCATGGAATAGACTATGNGGACATGATTGGCCCTCCCAGCTGACAGGACACTGCTCATGTTCAACTTACCACAGACCAGGATCCCCAGGTCCCTTTCCATGGCACTGCTGTCCAGCCTCTCATCCCCCAGGCTGTTTGTACACCCAGGGCTGCCCTGTCCCAGGTGCAGAATCCAGCATTTTCCCTTCTTAAACATCATATGGTTGGTCTCTCTGCAAGGCCTCTCTACCTTTGAGAGTCAACACNTCACTGGTTATCACAGAGATCAGTGCCTCCCCCTCCTTTTTCCCTCAAGAGGAAGTTGCAGACTGCAATAAAGTCAGGCTGAACAAATCAAGTGACCTCAGCTGTGAATTATACAGCTTCTCCTCACTCTTATAAGGCCCTCTGCCACCCTCACAGCCCTCCTTTGGATGCCCTGTAATAGTTTCATGTCTTTCTTATATTGTGACACCCAAAACTGCACACAGGGCTTGAGGTAAGGCTGCCCCTGTGCAGAGCAGAGTGGGACAATCCCCTCCCTTGCCTAGTTGCCATGCTGTGCCTGATGCACCCCAGGACATGATTGGCCCTCCCAGCTGACAGGACACTGCTCATGTTCAACTTACCACAGACCAGGATCCCCAGGTCCCTTTCCATGGCACTGCTGTCCAGCCTCTCATCCCCCAGGCTGTTTGTACACCCAGGGCTGCCCTGTCCCAGGTGCAGAATCCAGCATTTTCCCTTCTTAAACATCATATGGTTGGTCTCTCTGCAAGGCCTCTCTACCTTTGAGAGTCAACACCCCCTCCCAATTTAGCATCTCTGGCAAGCTTATACAGTATCTCTTCCAGTCCTGCCTCCAAGTAATTTATGAAGATGCTGAAGAGCACAGGGCCAAGGATGGAGCCCTGCAGAACCAACCCCACTAGTGACCATTTACCAGTCTGATGTCACTTCATTCACTCTCACCCATCATGCCTGACCCATGAGCCAGTTGCTCACCCATCATATGATGTGTTTATCCTACTGAGTGCTGGACATTTTGTCCTGAAGGATCCCGTGAAAGAAAGTTTCAAAAGCTTTACTGAAATCCAAAATGATTGTATCAACTGGCTTCCACTGGTCAGCTAGGTGGATAACCTCGGGGACCTTCCTAACTCATCCCTCAAGCAGCCTGAGGTCTGCTCTCCTCATATCTGGGGTTGAAGTCTGCTGGCACTTTTCCTCTTGTCACCAGAGATTTGAACTCGATTGCTTCGTGGCTGCTGTGGCCAGGACAGCAGCCATTTCACTCACAGGCCCCTCTCTGTTACTGAGCAGCAGTTCAAGGAGAGCACCTTTCCTAGCTGGCTCCTGTAGTACCTGTACCGAGAAGTTACGGCCCAGGTGTTCTAAGAATTCTCTAGACTGGTTTGGACCAAAGAACTCTAATCTGATTTTCAATTGCAAGAGGACTACATCAACACAAAAGGACTAAAAGAATTCTGCCCTGAAGACATTGAACATTATCTCTCCTGTTTTTAATTTGTCTTGAAGAGTTCTTCACTTCTCCAATTTAACCACTCCCTTTCCACTTGTATCTCATCCCAAGACTATCTTCGTTCATTTGTCCATTTGACTGATTCATGAAACAACAGCTTCATAATTTTAAATAACAATGCACTTAAATCATGTAGTGATATGTAAGAAGTAAGGGAATTACACATTGGATTACTTTATTTTAATTTTTGGGTTAAATTTGACGGGAATTTTATGAGCATTAAAATCTAAATGTATCTTAACTACCCTAACCACAACATTTTACCCTTATTCTGTGCCTTTTGGAGCAATTTGTTTTCTATCAAGTAAGGAATGACAGCTCTCACATACTATTTAAATGTACTATTAACTTAAAAAAGGAATTTAAAGATGGATTCAAACATTCCTTCCAGAAATAAATGTTAACTAAGGCTACAAAAACTAAATAGAAGGAAACATTTAAAATAACAGAAATACTAGATTGGTTACTACATTTTTGGATTATTAAGTCACATGACAAGTAACCAAATTATTCAAGTAAATACTGGAGGAAGACAACCTGCAATGGTTCTATCACAGATTGCTCAATATAACTACTGTTATCTCAAAAACGGCCAATTTCTACAAGGCCACTACACTGCTACCTAAAAAAAAGGCATGCAACTAAGAAATAAAAGACATTTCCATCTGGAATCCCAATTTACACTTCCTAAAGAAACTGAAGTCCAAACACAAAACATACTCTATTCTTTCAAATCCATGGGTTATGACATGTTAGTTGGTCAATTGAAAAAAAAATACATCCCTTCATAAATAGTTAAATGCTTACCACTCTTTCAACATCTACTTCCTCTTCACTAGGGAAGTCAGAAGCACCATCCAGCATCTCATCAGCAGAATCATCAGTTTTTTCATCCTCTTCTTCCTCCTCCTCATCTTCTTCTTCATCCTCTTCCATATCATCAGCAGTTATATCAATAGTGGGCATGTAACCCTTTTTGTGTGCCCTCTGTTCTGATGCTGCCAGGAAGCCACTTTTCTCTGATGTATCAGCTTTGTTATCCACGTCACTTCTGTTTTCTAAAGGGGGTACAATGCTAGATATTTTGCTCCAAGAACTGTTAACATGCGTTAGAATATCATGGCCTGTTTTCATTTCTTCCAGAGAATCACAAGCACCTTGTTCTTTGCTGTTATTGCTTTCCTGCCTAGCTATGTTTCCTTTGCTTTCCTCCGTATTGACTGTATGCTCCTCTTCTGAATCATTATCCTGTTTTATTGCAGAAGCAATTTCAGACCCACTGCTTGTCTTCTCTCCTATGTTTTCCACTTCTATAGAGCCCTTGTACTCCCTCCTTTCCATATCTGGCTGTGCAGCATCACCTTGGAATCCTTGTTTGGTCTCAAACAGTTCAGTCTCTTTTTCTTCCTCCTTGATCTTCAGCTGGGTATCTTGCTCTTGTTGACAATGCAACTGCCCAGAACTTGCTCCGTTGTCCTCCTCCATCTGTGTCTGTGCATCTCCTTCCTCCTCTTTTACTGGTTTCTCCTCCTGTTCAGCACATGTTTCTTCCTTCCCATGGTCTTTCAATTGTGCAGTTTCCTGGTTCTCAAGACTCTGTGAATGTGCATTATCCAAAGGAGCAACTGAAGACTCACCTAACGACCCATAAACAGTTTCAGAGTTAGCTGAAGCTGCCTCCACAGCAGTTTCAGAACTGACAAAATCCTCTTTCTCTTCAGAAGCTTCCTTTTCTTCCTCATCATTTGGCTTCTCACTGATGTACGAATGGTCAGATGATACGACATCTGCAGAAACATCATGCTGAGAAGAAAAGCTGCCATCACAAGAACTCTCTAGCACATTTGAGTTCTTCTCCACTATCTCTAATGAAGTGGAATTTCTATCACTGCTAGGTGTGATGGTGCCAGTTGCTGACTCTTCAACAGCATTTGACTGGTTAATTGACAACTCATTTTCTTCTTCTTTCCCATCTGGCACTGTGACATCAGACTCTGTAACTTCTGTGTCACCGGAGCATGGAGCTTTCCCATTCTCCTTCTGCTGAGCAGCACCTGAGTCTTCTTTCTTGCATATTTTCCTGTAATCCTTCTTCATCTGAAGAGATGCAAAATGGTGAAGAATAGAGTTTGGCACAGTCTTCTGTCCTGGGAGCTGAAGTAAAGCAAAACTTCCAGACTGTAAAGGTATGAGATTAGGAGTGGTGGCTGGCAGACCACCCGAGCTGCAGGTTATTTTAGAGTCAGAGGCTGTTTGGTTTGTGACGTTGCTGCTGGTGGCAGAGGAAGAGATCCTCAGAGTCAGAGTGCCTGCCTGGGACACAAAATTCGTCACCGAAGGAAGAAGAGAAGATGCTTGAGTGGCTGGGTTGGATGGGGGGGATAACTTGGGTACTGCAGCTGAATTTGAGGCAGGAGAGGTGGAAGAAGACACAGAGGAAGTGGGAGAAACAGGTGACTCAGGAGGCTTGGAAGGTGCAGGCAACCGGATTCCTACAATATTTCCTGTAAGGAAAACAAAACATCAACAGAGACTTTCTCAAAGCAACTTTTTTCTTCCAGTTTTAGTATTTGATGCTGTAATAGAAGCAGACACCACTCTCAAGGATCGCAATGGAATCAGGTGTCTGACCACAAGCTCTCAGTGAAAAAGTTGGTCCTGCATAAAGACATATAAATTTGAAATTTTTTCAAGTAACATCCCAATAAAACACATGAATAGGTGACTCTAACAGACTTAATGTTAACTTCTATCATTAAGCTTTTTGATCAAAAAAAGACATAGCATTAAAAGTCCTGCATTTTACCTTCCCATTTTACATTTACTGGAAAACAAGGACATTGGGATTTTTCAAAATAAAAAAGAAATTAAAAGAAAGTATTTAAAATCTTTTTTTTTCCTCTCAAAAAAAGACTTCCAAAGGAAAAAAACTATGTCAAAATGACACAATTATACTGCCATCTTTTTCACCGTTATGAACTCTTCTGCAGCATTCCAACACTCCATAAACAAGGAGGAAAAAATACTACCACTGGCAACTAGTTTCTCTTGTTCATCAAGAGCCTCAAAACAGAAAGAAATTAAATAAACTTATTGACTGATTGTTTACTACATCTCATTCACAAACCTCAACTAAAGCTCAGCATTGTTTGCTCTCCTCCCCACAGATTTATCTACTGTGCTTGCTTCTGCCCTCCCTTCCACCTCACTCTATCTCCCTCTCCTCGAGATGTGTTTTAATAAACGGACAACAGAAGAAAAGGTCCTACTACAGAGTGAAACTGCATTTAAAGTACATTTGGATTAGAATTTACAAACACGTCCAACAGCATTCCCAACCTGCAATTTCTAACTCTTCCAACTTCGTCTTCAACTGTGTACCAAGAAATAGCTGAAAATCACATTTATTTTCCTTCTCACACTCCTAAGGAGAAAAAAACCTGGTGATTTTTGTATGGTAGTGTAACATTTCATCTGAATGTCTTCTGTAAACACACTAACCAACCTGGAAACCTAACAAAAACAGAGTAGAACATCCAATGAAACATGGGTAACAGCTCATTCTGTTTAAAAGAATCTCCAGCAAGAATCGGTTTGAATCACCAGGTCGAGTCTTGTAAGTCATGACAGTACAATGGACATGGGTCCACTCCCACATACACACATAGGCTCTTTTACTTGCTGCACAGAACTCCCGAATTTTGTTGACTTAGCTATTAACTGCACTTTCTGAATATTATACACATGGTATTTAAGTTGGACTGCATCTGAATAATTACACTATGTAACTACTCACACAGAAGCAAATTAGACCCTGCTCAATTACTTTGAGCAGGTGAAAGCATCACAGAGACATTTATCTCATTGTTCATTTCTGAGTAACACGCTGGTCAGTCACAGAAGCAGCACTGGACTTCGTACCTGGATTGCGGAGCATCACTGGCTGCACACTGGGCTGAGCACCCGCAGCTCGAACCTGCTGCAGGGGAACAAGCTGAATGATCTGCCCATTGGGATGTCTGAAGAGGTTCACGGCCCCAGGGCTCCTGAGAGGCTGAAGCACCATCCTCTGCCTCGGTGCCACCTGGGTGTTGTTCAGCGGTCGCAGAGCAGAAGACGTCTGGTGCACCGGAATCAGCAGCAATCGAGGTCCAACACGTTTGTCTGTTCCAGGAGCTATCTTTGGGGGAGTCTTACTTGCAGCTTGTGCAACAGCATCTTCTGAAATATTTTAACAAGTTACAAAAAAAAACCAGTTTAAGAGACTGCCTACAAATCAGGCATTATTCTTAATAAATACAAGTGCAAATATTTTGGAACCAACTGCATCTCTTTCAAATTTATTTGAAGGCAGATTTTTCTCTTTTTATTCACAGAATGCACGGAACCAACCATGTCAGAACAGTTTTGGGTTTTTTCTGTGTAGTTCCACTTACATTTTTCCATGACACAAGACAATAATCCCATACCTAATTCCTGAACTCTGTGCCAACCAGGAAATTCTAGCAGTCATAACTGTGCTACATATTTCTATAGGTCAAGGGATGATGTGAGGCTTCCGGCTCACTTCATAGCAGTCACTGACCAGATAGTTACATTTTTTCTTTTCTCTGCCAGTTCAGGCTGGAATACAAAAAGCAATTTAAGAGACGACATTTCTTATCCTATTTTGGAAAGGAGGACAAGGCAAGTGAGTCTGTATTTAAGCTGAAACCAGACGCTGACTGTATTATAGCTATGAAAAGAAGGAGAATTAAAAAAACAAGTGTTTGCAGTAATAACCCAAAGCACCTAAGCATTACCTCGTTTTGGATTCTGTGGAGGACTTGAAGTAACTCCCGACAGTATCACTGGAACAGACACAGCAGAGGAAGTCAGTGTGGTCACCACAGGTGTAGTTGCTGCAGCTGTCGTCAGTACAACTGTAGAAGTGGATGTTGTGACAACAGCACAAGTAATAGTTGGTGGTGTAACTACAGTTTTTGGGAATGACGTTGTTGCTACTGCCGTGACAACCCCTGTTGTTTTTGTTGTGTTCACAGTTGCAGGACTGGCGGATGGAGTAGTACAGGTGCTGATTCCAGGTGTTGCAGGAGCAGCTGTGACTGCAATTGCAGGAGGAGAGCAGGGAGATTCACCAGCTTTTGTCCGGCTAGGAGAGGTCACAGTAGATGCTGCTACACTGGTACTTTCCACAGTAACTGGAGAAGTAGTGGTGGCTGCAGTGACCCCAGGACAGACTGTGCACAGAGCTGGAGATGGCACTGAAGAAGCCACGGGAGCAATAACCGTGATCGGTGTGGGCTTGATACTGAGAAACTGTCGCCCTGAGGCAGCCTGGCGTGTGCTCGCTCCTGGAATCTTCTGCTGTAGAGCTCCCGCTTTGTTTATCACAAACTGGGCAAACACACCACCAGGTGAGGGTCGGGAAGCTGCAAATAAAAACTTGCAGGTCAAAATTTTAATAGATTTCCTCTTTGCCTTTCATAAGATGCTACAACTGTAATTTCAGCAAGAATCTGAGCCTTCTTTTTCTATGTACCTTGTAATTAAATCAGAACCTTTATGGCAGTCCTGGATATGCCTTACATGATAGAAATACCTCTGCCTTATTCCACTACTGTAGCTTTTTACTGCATTTCTTCCCAGATACACAGAATCAAGTCTTGAAGGCTTGAAAACAAACGTCTAAGTGAAATAATGAGCTCCAACTATTTTCTAAACCTCAAATTCTTTGTGTAACACCTTGTGTCATCTTCCTCTTTTTACTGCTTCTTGATTTTCACACCCCTCCTACTGCATTCATCTTACACAGGCACAGGGGAAATGGATGGGAAGGACACAGTTTCCTCTTATAATTGCACTGACATTGGTGCAACTGCAGACTGGATGGAACAAATTTAACCGATGGAAATTAGTCACTGTTAGGAAGATCCTTTACCTCATCACTTGCTCTCCAAGGGACCAGAACACTGCATTTACATCACCCCAGATGTCTACAGATGAGTACAACAGCATAGAGATGATGGAGCCAGACCAACTTAAACACTGCAGTTATTTATGCATACAGCATATTTAACCCAGACTACGTCAGAACTGGTACTTTTTACTTAAATCACATATGAAGCAATGACTTCACCCATCAGTGAAACACAGCCAGCTCTTTCACGTGCACAAACACACAAAACAAGTTTGATTACAGGACAAGAAAAACAACACACCCATTTATGAGGCAATGAAAATTTCGGCAGAAAGAAACAAAATAATCAATCAGAAATTAAAGTTCTTCCAGGACACAGGTAACAGCCTTTTCCCTTGCAAAGCTTCTTCAGATCTTTAAGTAATGTGGGGGATTATGTGGATGGGTACTAGATTTCTCTTTTTAAACTCATGCAAAATGTAATAGTTAAGGACAACTTCCTCTCTTGCCACACTGAGGTAACCTTTTCAGCACCAACTCAGATACACAAGTAACTCACGAATCTTCCAATCTCTTCCAATTTTTTTTTTTAAACTCTAAGTGCTGTCTAAATTCAACCCTGTTTAGCTTGTGAAATCCAATGAGATTAAGAGGCTGGCGTGGTTATTGGCTGCACACCTGTTGTTTCGCTAATCCAGATTTGGACCATCTTGTCTTTCACTGCTGCTTCACACATCTTTGGCAGTCACAAGAACTATGGGTGCAACATCAGCAGAAAATCTGACAGTGAAGAACCACTTATTACTGATACTTTACTAATTTGAAATTAATCTGTGTTTGATGAAAAGCAATTAAAAATGATAGTAATGGAACTCCAAACAAAAATCCCACTTAATATTTTGGAGGGTTTCCATCCACTCTTGTCTCTTGAAAATATGCTCTAGTAGCATTAATATAACAACTAATAGTCAACATCTGTAATCTTACTCTGAAGTCACAATCTGTGATCTTACTCTGAAGTCCAAATAAAACTTTCTGCTTCAAAGAGGTTATTTATTGCAGACTCATCTTAGGCTGGCAATGCAGCCAAAGGCAGCATGCACTGTTGCACAGAAATCAACATTAACGTTGTACACTCACTCTGTACCTCAGCTTCACGCAATTGAAAACACAGTAATAAGTTCCAACCTACCTATCTGTCTCTGTGCTGGGACATGGGTTTTCAGAGTCGTCACAGTGGGGGTTGAAGTAGTGCTGGTGGAAGATGTAGTATTAGGAGCGGATGTTGTGGGCCCCTGGACTGATGGTGTCCCAGAAGCAGGAGTTTTAGCACTGGATGCTACCTTGGAGATCACAGTACTGAGGGCTGCGATATCAAGTACTGTGGACTGCAGCCTGCCTGTGATATAAGCTGCTAGCCGATTGGCAGGATGTAATGCCCCCATCTGTCCCAAAAGCAGTTTGGCCTGAGGATACCTTTTATCATTAACCTGAAAAAAGGGGAAAAGGGAAACTTTGTGAAAAGAACGCTAATTCACCACTTCTGGAGAAGTGTTTCATCTGTGGGACTTCTGAATATTCTTTTCAAAAAATCATTGCAATTCCAAATGGGAATTCCTAATTTCTTTATTGCCCAGGAGAACTTCAAACAACTCTTGTTTTATCTTTGTAATACAGATTTTAAATGCTGCTCAGACTCTCACATAAAACCAGAGAGTCCAAGGAACATGTGAAATCACTGAAATTAGATAAGAGTGAAGCTAGCACCTGTTTATCCTGTCTTACGCTTATGCTATAATCCTGACTAGAAATAGGTTTCCTAACTGAAGGACAATTTTGGATAAAACTCTCAAACCTAAGTAAGACCTAGCATCACAAAAGAAAGAATACTGATGACATATACATTGAGACAAAACTCTAAAGAGCTTGTAAAAGCTGCATCAACTTTTTCCTTACCTACACTGTTTGATACTGTAATTAAGGTACGATGAGTTCCTTAACTTCAAATTCCTAGTTATAGTGCTAATGGACTGCACAAGAAAAATACAGAACACCTTGCTGAATGTCAGGCTTTCTGCCTGGTGGAGAATGAGAAGTTTTGGTAGTGTTGTGTTTTGCTTTCACGTTGTTTGATACTACCTTCTAAAAGCCAAATGTATTTAAGACACTACTAAATAAACAGTAGTTTCTATTGATAAACTTTTATTGAAGTAAGAAATCTGATCCTTTTCTCTCCACTAGCTTTTCTTTCTGAGAGTGTCATATCTGCAAGATGTCATGAAAACATATTTTACTCCCATTTTCTAAATCATATAGCTTTCCTCAAAGTGGTTTTAGCATAATCACAGATAGCTATGATGGAAAAAGATCTTTCTCCTAACCCTGTAGTTCCTACTACTAATTCTTAACACCATGTCAGCAACATAAAACTGCAAGGAAAAGACCTTTTGAATTTAGGATTATGAAGTCTCTTAATGAAAAACATATATTCTACAAATAGGATTCAGGCTGTTAGTGAAGATTAACAGCAAGCTGTAGCAAAAAGCAATTTAATGTTTACATATGCATTTTTAAGTTTTGTCCCAGTGTATACTTCCCCAGAAAATATTCTTTCTGTGGACTCTTATAATCATTCATTTAGAAGCATTATGTGTCAAATGCACCTTCAGGGGGTTTTATAAAGAATTAAAACGATCTTGAAAGAGATTCTGCACTTGGGTCAGCAAGACCTAAATTGCCAAAAAGACAAGTTAAACCATCAGATTTCAGGATTCCTGTCAGATTTCCTGTTATTGAATAAATCTTGAAAGGACAAGCTTATGGAGAGGAATGCCACCAGGGATCAAGAACTCTTGTCTGGACAGACAAAAGACATATAAAAGAGTGTTCTCCCCTTCAAGGAGTTCTGGGACAGTACCAGATGAAACTGCATCTAATCTTCACAGTAAAGGCAGAGGGACCCACCTGAATCAAGCCCGAGGGGCTCGCATTATCTTGGCATTTGTAGACAACCAGCTTTCCCGCAGGAGAAACCCCTGCATNTGCAGGTTCTCCGGCAGTTTGTCCACTGGGTCTGCCCGTGTGACCTTTACATTTCCTGAGTCATTGCATGACGCCACTGCGCTATCAGGAGGCTCCAAGACAGGGATCTCAGGCTTCTCGTCCTTATCCTGGTAGGACGGCACTGAAATTTTCACTCTGGAGGTGCAGACAGAAGGATGGTTCTCATCCTGGGCCTTGTATTCCGAAGCCAATTCAATAATGAAGCTACCCACTTTGAGGCACTGTGGCACGTTACTGTTGATATGCTGTGATAAGATGGTCAAGATCTTATTGTGATCTTCCTCCAAGTTGCAGTCAGAGATAATCTCGAAAAGTTTGGTTGGTTCACCTTGAGTGGTGTGATGAACATAGGAGGTGGAGAAAGAGTCCCCCTCACTACGGGAAGAACACCAGCTTTCCTCTGAGAAAGAATTGAAATAGGTTTCTGCAATACTATGGCATTTTAAGCACCTGGATAGTCAAACAATTTCATTCTGCCCACACCTCCACCCTTAGCTCAGCTCAGCTCAGCTGCAGGCCAACATCAAGTAAAAGAACTGTTCAAAACATCACTTCCCATTGCAGAGCTTCACAAGCAAAAACTCACTGCAAAACTAATGTAATTATTTCTCACGGTTCAATCCCTGCAGCCATACCACGTCAGCTTGTATCCCATTGCATCAGAAGCTAAACAAAGATGGGTTGTTTCAATACATGGGTGAAAGTTCTCCAAACACACCANATGGGTGAAAGTTCTCCAAACACACCAACACAGTAGAAAGCATCACTGGTTAATCAAGAGATGGCAGTTTTCTCTTTGAGTCAGGAAAGCACCCATGTCCTACAAGGGCATGAGGGGACATGCCACTAGCAGAACTGTCTTTTGCAGAAGATGTGTAAACAGAAGCATGACCTTTTGTTACCATTAGAGATACAATGTCCCTTTTTACAAAACAGTAAGGATGCTGAGCCCTGTGTCCTGGCCATTTTAATTTCACCTACCAATGCACCAGCATTTTAAACTAATTGTATTGTTTTTCCATTCCCATCCTTAAACGTAGCATGCACTGTTGTATACAATAAACAGTAAAAAAATCAGGTCAGAAAGGCAGATATGGTTCATTAGTGGATGACACAATGCCTCTAGTGTATGTCTCATTTAAGGCTTGCAACATGATTTGGGCTGCTTCAGACTGAAAGAGAACATGAATGTCTAGCCTATTTC
>VZUA01020465.1:0-27699 GCA_013401035.1 Horornis vulcanius | reverse complement strand
AAAAAAAAAAAAAAAAGATATGTAAACCAGCATACAACACTGTGTGTGTGGGCATGGAAAGAGGAGTTTGAAATAGCAGCGGGTATTTTTATATTTCCAAAAGGCAGCTCTGGGGTGCTCGTGCGGGGCCTTGGAGCCCTGAGGAGCTGGGGTGGGGTACGGGGAGGCTGCAGTGCGGGAATCCGCTCCGCCGGGAGGGATCGAGAACAAAAAGCTGAGCAGAGGGCCCGTGGATGGGATCCCACCAGCAGCACGGCCCTGTGACAGCCCGCTCCGCCCAGCACAGCCCGGCCCCGCTTCCTTCCGGGCCCGGGCCCGGGCCCGCCCCGGAGGTGCCGCCCGCCCTTCCGCCGGNCGGCAGCAGCGCAGCGGAGCGGCCGGGTCGGCCCCGCCGCCCGGGGCAGCCGGTGAGAGCCGCGGGGTGAGGGCCCGGGGGACCGCCCGGGGTCGGGGACAGCGGGGGCGGCCGCGTCCCCCCGGTTATAGCTCGCCCTGAGGGTCGGGGGTCGCTGTCCGCCCCGCCGAGGGGCTTCAGGCCGGCCCCGCTGCCGCCTTGGGCCTGGGCGAAGGGTCCCTGGGCCCCGCAGGGCGGCAGCGACCGGGATAAACACCGGGATAAACACCGGGATATGCGGAAACTTGGCAAACCGCCTTCCTCCTCCGTGTGCGGCTCCTGAAACTGATTTTTATTAGATGTATATGTAGATTTTCCCTCGATGGGTCGGTGGCGGTGCTTAACGGGGTGCAGGTGGCACTGACAGCTTTGCCACTATGTCCCCCCAGCCTGTTTTCCTCATGAGCTCCTTGTGGATCAAGGAGGTTTTGGCTTTTTTTTTGTAAGTATTGCCGCTGCCCGGCTGAGGATTGAAGTCCTTTAACCTCAAGCCGGGGGAATTTTGGAGAATTTTTAAGATGCTGAGCGGTCTGTTTTGAATGCTTTTTGTGGGTGTTTGCCCTCCTCCATGTGCAGCTACTAAAGCTGATTTTTATTATCTATATATTTTAGTTAATTCCATGGGCCTGTGCGTGTAGTTAACAGGGTGCAGGTGTCACTGATAGCTTTACCAATAGTCCCCCACTCCAGCCTGTTTTCCCGATGAGTTCCTTGCGGGTTAATGAGTTTTTGGCTTTTTTCCTGTAAGTATTGTCCCTGCCTGGCTTCTCACTGCACAGCTGAGGATCAAAGTCCTTTAAAGTCAAGCCAGGTGGAGTTTGGAGAATCCTTGGGACGCTGAGCAGTGCGTTTTGGATGCTTTTGTGGGTGTTTGTCACTGCCTGTAGCACTGTAGAGTTCAGGGAGTGGCTCAGAGAGGGTGTGAGATGATGAGAGGTGAGTGATGTGCTTGAATTACCAAATAAATTCCCTGAGAGAGTGGCTCAGAGTTGTCTGAAATCCTGCTGCTCTGTGGCAGGGGCTGGGCTGACTGAGAAGGTTTTACAGGCAAAAATTAAATTGTTTTTTGTTTGGCTGAGTGACTGAACAGTTTGAGGAAAAAGGGTGGCATTGTGGAGGTTGTGCTTTTAAATCCATGATTGGCTTGCCATACTTTCGTTGTTTGGGGTCATTTGAAACTACTTTTGAAGCATGAAATTCCTCACACCAGGACTTTGGGAAGTGCACTGAGCTGCTTTTGGTTCTCCAGTTACCCAGCACTTTTTTGAGAGCAATGACCAGGCCAGCATAGAGGGACGAGGTGTTTTCCACGAACAGTGGAAACTCAGGAATTGGATGTGCTGGCCTTCTGGACACGGTTACACAAGTGTTTTTTGCAACAGGGAGGATTAGGAAGAGAATTGTAGCTCAGTTGAATGTTTTGCTGACCAAGAAAAAGCCCAAAACAACACACAGTAGAAAGGGAGAATGGGATATAAAGCCAATTATACCAATTCCTGAGACTGCTTTACTCAACAAACTGATTATAAACCTGGATATAGTCCATGATTCTGGTATTTAATTTTGTTTTGGGATGTTATTTAAGCTAGAACAGACTTTCTCAGCTCCTTCTCTCCTTGCTGTGTAATCCCCAATTATGCTTGAGGCTTTTTTTTTCTGTTGATTAACTACTTAGGTCTAAAACTAGACCTAGAAGTCTTGGTTGTGAAATAAAATGCCACTTGTAGCAAGTCAGGTACAAAGTGTATAAAACATTTTGAAGCTTTTCCTCTTAGGTTTTAGGCAACTTAATTTCCATTTGTGTCCAGGTGAGTGTGGTTGTCAGAAAATAGTGTGTAGGAGCCCGTTGCTGCTGTTTGTGAGGAGATTTTAGCAGTTTAGGCTAATCTTTTTATCCTGACCTGAATTCCCAAGCGAGCGGCACAAAGAGTTTTCAGATGTTTCCTGTGATTTCGTTTAAAGCAGTTGTGGGTCACATGGAGATGGTGAGACACAGCCTGGTCACTGATGTCAGGGGACAAAGCAAGCCTGTACCCCCAGGCCTGTGCTGACATTTGAGGGGAAAACACAACTCCAAGCTGAGGAAACTGAGAGCTGCAGCCTTGTGGCCATCAGGATTTTGGAAGTTTGAAGCAGTGGCTGCAATTTCCCCTCCAAATGCCAGCACCCAGCTCAGTGGTTTGTTTGAAGTGGCTGCTCTGATGAGCAGCGACTCTGTCTTTTCTTGGGACTGTTTTTAGCATCCTGCACTGTTTTTCCTACAGCTGCTGCAGCTGAAATCCTGTCATTGCAAGAAAAATGCATATTAAAAGTGTGAGCACTGCAGAGATAACACCCAGGGTTCTTGCCTAATTCCTGACTTGTCTAATGGCTTTTTTGTATGTTCTGGTCGGGAGCCTGAGATCATCTTGTCCCACCCTTTCCTTGGGAGGAAATTAGCTCATGGTTAATTACCCTGCTTCTAATTACATGCCTGAGTGTTTGGGGTTACACCTGAATCATCTTTCAACACTTAGGTTGCTGCTCTTCAGAATTCTGGGGCGTTTGCATCAGTGGTTCTTTGCAATAAATACATTTTAAGGGCACTTTTCCTTTGGCAAAATACACAATGCACCTTGGCTCCATCCTCCCACCCCTCAGTTTTGATGCATTTTCTAACCTACCTTATAAATCTGGTTTTAGTAATTAAAGTAGCTGGCTGCTGTCGTGTTCTGAATTCTGATGGAGCATTCAGGCACCAGTGAAATGTGAACCAACAGCAGTTCATGTAAGAATTGTGTGTTTGGAGGCTTCCCTGCTTTTCTTCTCATTTTTTTTCTGCTTTAAAATTCCATTTCTGGGGATGGCCATTAATGACCAGAGAGTTGCAGTGAGTTCATCGTGAGCACTCTTTGGGGCATTTTGATATTTTTGAATTAGAAGAATTGAGATTGTTCATTAAGTGCTGGAGTGACTTTTGAACAGCTGAATCACGTTTGCTTTAGCCCAGTGAAAAGACTGCTGTAGGTTGTTGCTAATGCTTGTGCCATGATTATTTTTATTTTTTGGAGAAAAGTTTATTTTAGGGAGGGAAGAAAAAAAAAACCAAACAAACCAACAACAACAAAAAGGAACCAAAACATACCCACAACCCAAACCTGCCTGATCCCAGTCTGAGTTTTGCTGGTTTTAGATACATTTAATTAAGTTGTTTACCAATACTGAAACTCATTTGTAGAACTTCAATTATAGACTTAAAGCTACTCGTTTAATTTCCAGCCTTAGTTTGTGGAGTTACTTAAAAACTGTTCTTCTCAGCTTGTAATAATTATAAATTGATTGCAATTAGCTTTTGCTGAAGGTGTTTATTGATTGATTGATTGATTAAGCAGGACCCTTTCTGTTCAGCTTTGAATATGAGCTTTTCCAGCCAGCTCTCTCAAAGGTGACCTCAGCAATCCAGGACTAATAAATAGTTTATGACCCAGCTGATATCTCCTCACAATCTGCTCTGATAATAAAGGTACAGCTGATTTTTGCCTGCTCCATCCCTGGCGAGGCAAAGAGGTGGAAAAGAACCAGAAAAACAAAAGCTGGGGGTGTTGGAGCCTAAATCCCTGCTGCTCCTCAAGCAT
Source organism: Horornis vulcanius (assembly GCA_013401035.1). Taxonomy (NCBI): domain Eukaryota; kingdom Metazoa; phylum Chordata; class Aves; order Passeriformes; family Scotocercidae; genus Horornis; species Horornis vulcanius. Next base: position 23,691 of record VZUA01020465.1, on the reverse strand, counting down.
CTTTCACCCAGTGCTTTTCCCCAAGCCAAAGCTGTGGCTGCAGTCTTTGTGCTGTGAGATTTTTCTTGTGTTTCTTGCTGACAGGAAGGTGTTACATAAGTTTAGTTTTTCATGTGTGCATAAAATCAGCCCTGGGTGAGTGATCCAGTTTGGGTTGGAGGAGCCCTTTTTTTCCTACCACCTAAAAGCTGAGGATGCAGCTGCTCTTTGCTGTGACTGATACATGATTTAATACCTTTAATGTGATTTTTTTTCTGGTTATTTTGTAACTTGATCCCTGTGAAAATTAGAATTTAGTATATTGCTGAGATACAAAAAGGTCCAAAGTCCTGGAGGAGTTCCTGCTCCTTCAATCCCCTTTATGGAATACTGGCAAAAACGGCCTTGGGATTTGTGGGTTTGGAACAAAATTTGTGTTTCCTGCATCTTGCCTCTCTCTGTGTTGTCACAAAGGTTCAAAGTCTGTGACAGGGAAAGGGAAGTAGATCTCAGCCAGAATATTTTGCAGGAAAGTTGATTTTACTCCTTTTTGGTAGTGGTAACTGAAACCCTGCAGGGTTTGCACACATGTTCTCAGTTTCAGCTTTACAGAGGGCAGGCAGCTGCTTTGTCCTTGCTGGAAAATATTCTGTGACTCCCCATTTTCTGAAGGGAAAAAAAAATCACATTTCTGTGATTTATTGGAGGTTCTTCTTGGATGACAAACTTGACAGGAAAAGATTGAGAGGCGTGAGCAAGGATGAGAAGTCTCTGAGTTGGTCTTGCCCTTCTTAAAGGGTGTTTCCTCTGAGTGGGTGAATAAAAAGAAAAAATATTATGTAAGTGTGGCTGCAGCAAGAAAAATCTGTTGATAGAAAGATGTACTTGAGAGCTTCAGAATTGCTTTAAAGCCAGTAGAAGGCTAATTTTGATTTAAACCACAGTGATTTGGTGGGGTTTGTTTTTTCATCATAACAAAACTACTGTGAGATGCTCTAAAAAAGCTGGAGCAGATCTGATCTGTCATTAGAGACCTTTGATGTGCAGCCCTGCAGATAAATCTGATCTAATATGAATCACAGGCCTTGTTTCCTTTTGATTTCAGCAGAATTCAGAAAAATAAAGCTGGACATGCAGAACGTGGAGGTTCCAACTGGGAATTCTTGTGGCAGTAAGCCAGGGAGCATTTTGGTGTGCACAGGCAGCAGTGGGACACTTCCCCAGGCTGGGATGATCCCAAAGAAATCCCTCAGGAGGCACCCACAGTGTGTGTGAGGTGCACTTTAAAAATCATAGAGAAGGGTTGGGTGATTTCCTTTTTTCCATTCCAGAGGAGAACAGGAGACAGAAGCTTTTACTTGCAAATTAGTAACATAAAGGCATTTTATAAATTAATAACTAATAGCCCATTCTTTTTCTAAACTCTTCAAAGGGGTGTTGCTAATTAACACAGATACTGAGGTGTGGGCCTGGCACAGAAATTCTCCAAAGCAGTTTGTGTCCCGTGGTGTTTTTGAGGTGTTGTTCTTGCCTTCCCTGATGATATTCACAGCAGAGCCTTGTGAACCACTCACTGAGCAAAGCAGTGGATGTATGTATTTTAAATTACATGCAGTTTTTGCTCCTGGGAGGGAGATGGTGTTTTAACTGGGATACAGGAGATGCAAGAAGGATGTTTGGTGTAAAGCACCTCTCCAAATTGTACTAGTTAATATTATTTATGATCTTTATTGTACTTCTGGATTAGATTTTTTTTTTTAATGTAGGAGTTTGTTACCTTCCTTTTGTTTTTCTGACTTCTCAGTGGGCAGGTGGTGTAAAGGTGCTTGGAGTTGCCTGCTTTCCAGCTCCAGAAAAACAACAAATTTGTTTTTTTCCTTTGAATTATGTTAGAAGTGAGCTCTGAACAGGCCATGCATTCAGGGCAGGAGTGAAAGTAAGAGATGTGACCATGCCAAATGTGTGGTGTGACTGTGCAAACACTCTGAGGAGGAGATTGTTGGGTAAGGAATGATCACCTTTAGCTGGAGTGGGAGGGAGAGTGGGGAACAGAGAAATGGGGAAAAAGCATTTTGGACACTCAACAGTTCCAACAAAACATTTTTATTTTGTAAGATTATAATATAAGCAGTGATTTACATGCCAAAAAATCAGTTTGAGAGTGTTTTTTCACATTCATTTTATCAAAACCCGAGTTGTTTTCTTCATTANGCTCTGTGGGCACAAAGATGATTTTTGTGCCTCTCTGGAGGGGTGAAGGTGCCCAAGTGGCAGAGAAACCCTGCTGTGCTTTCAGGTGTTGGGGTGGGAGAGAAGCAGGGTCGGGTATTTCGTTCCACTCCTTTCGTTTTCAAATTAGAGCCTGGAATATGGGGCTTTTGAGTAAGAACAGACACCTGAGTTCTTGGAATTATTGCAGTTCCAGAGCTGTAACTCTGTCCTGGTGGGTGACAGGAGTTTATAGGGTTTTATTTCCTTGCGTGACAAAGGTCCCTGTAAAATTTCTGGGAAGTTGGTGATATGAGAATGTTTTTATTTGTTGTGTCTTTGTTGGCTGGCCAGCTTCACATCAATGGCAATTAAACATTTGATGCATATTTTTTTCTAGGACAGGCACCTGCATAGAGGTCCTGACCAAAATGCTGCTGCAGCTTCTCCTTTTAGGAAATCATCTTGAAACTGAATCAGTGAAGAGTTTCAGGCTTTTGCTTCCTCTTTCTTTTCAGAATTGTTTCTCAAGGACATGAGTGATGCCCTGGGAATGGCCTGAGTGTGGAAATCCTGCCAAAATGCAGTTTCTGCCCAGGCTGTGCAGCTGACACACACTGAAAGTTTTAATTTCTGAGGTGTTGGCTGCCAGGAGCTCCCACACAGACCTTCCTGGAGAAGTCGGGAAGTGAAACAAAAAAATTTTTTTGAAAGCAACATATTTATGTTTCTCAGTTATTTCTGCATACGGGAATGAAATAAAGCTCTCAGATATTTAAAATATCAGGGGTGTTATTTCTTCCATTTTGCTCTGCTGCAGCACAATATTGTCAGTCAGACTTTTCAATGGGAAAGAAAAGAAAGTATTCAGCTGCTTTCCCATCTATAAAAATGAGAACATGTAGCTATAAATTATGTCATTAAGAAATTGATTCCCTTAATATGCGTGTCTCTACAATGAAACTATTTTTAGGTTATTTTTAGAAACTCATTATTTCTTTCAAAAATAGAAAAGTGCAAGAAATCTTAATACTTACGTAGATAAGATGGAGTATTTCATTTGTTCCCCCCTCAGAACAAATTGTGTGTTTCCTGTTACTTTGCTTAAAATAACTTGATTAGATTAATGGGAAATGTTAAACATTATCAGTCTTTTAAAATGGATAATTGAGCTTGGAACAAAAGAGCTGGAACTTCCTGTGGTAGAGAACTCCCTGTGATATTTGTGCATGTTCCATCTTTTGCTGGATGATCCAGAGAAGAGTTTGGGGTAGAATTTTGAGGGAAAAGAAGATAACTCTGACTTATTTAATGATGTTCTTCAGTTTGAGAAAATCCCTTTTCCTCTTGCTTTGCATATGTGGCACCTCTGGAATGGCAGGATGGAAAAGAGGCTGGATTTAGTGACCAGAGCCTTGCTGTGCTATTTCTGCTGTCCGTGTTTGTCAATATTGCAATCCAAATGTCAGTATTTTAACATGCACACCTTAACCTTGCTGATGCAGATGATCCTGTGCTGCTTTGCCCCTAAAATGACTCCAGCATTTCCCATTAGAGGCAGGGAGCTGGCATGCCTTTGGGAGGGAGCTGGGATGTGGGATGGTTTCTGTCAGGAAAGGAAGGGGAGGCTGGAAGCTCGCTGGATGCTCCAAGACAGGCTTGGCACGGTGCTGGTGTGGGCAGGAGAATCTTTTTGTTTCAGTCACTAAATATAAACCCCCAGAGCTGTGCTGTGTGCAGGCAGGCTGCTTAACTGTGGCAGGACCTGGAGGAAATGGGGATGTGCCTCGTCCATGTGTGGCTGTGCCCAGCTGGGCCCTCAGGACACTTTTGGAGGCCAAAGATCCCTAAAGCCACCCCAGGGTGGTTCTGTGCAGGCACAGTCACAGAACACAGTATATTCTATCTGCTGCCTTTGTTGTTTTTTGGAACTTTATTTCTTTTTTTTTTGCCCCATTGCTTTGTGCCTCTGGCTGACAGAACAAGGTGCTGGTGAGAGCAGAGCCTTGGGCCCTTGTCCCCAGGCTGTGGGACTGTCACTGCAGAGATGTGCCTTGGGCCCTTGTCCCCAGGCTGTGGGACTGTCACTGTGACCTGGGGCACTTTCTGCAGCTCTTTGAGGGGCACAGCCCCACAGAGATGTGCCTTGGACTCTTGTCCCCAGGCTGTGGGACTGTCACTGCAGAGATGTGCCTTGGGCCCTTGTCCCCAGGCTGTGGGACTGTCACTGTGACCTGGGGCACTTTCTGCAGCTCTTTGAGGGGCACAGCCCCACAGAGATGTGCCTTGGACTCTTGTCCCCAGGCTGTGGGACTGTCACTGCAGAGATGTGCCTTGGGCCCTTGTCCCCAGGCTGTGGGACTGTCACTGTGACCTGGGGCACTTTCTGGGGCTGTGTGAGGGGCACAGCCCCACAGAGATGTGCCTTGGGCCCTTGTCCCCAGGCTGTGGGACTGTCACTGTGACCTGGGGCACTTTCTGGGGCTGTGTGAGGGGCACAGCCCCACAGAGATGTGCCTTGGGCCCTTGTCCCCAGGCTGTGGGACTGTCACTGTGACCTGGGGCACTTTCTGGGGCTGTGTGAGGGGCACAGCCCCACAGAGATGTGCCTTGGGCCCTTGTCCCCAGGCTGTGGGACTGTCACTGTGACCTGGGGCACTTTCTGGGGCTGTGTGAGGGGCACAGCCCCACAGAGATGTGCCTTGGGCCCTTGTCCCCAGGCTGTGGGACTGTCACTGTGACCTGGGGCACTTTCTGGGGCTGTGTGAGGGGCACAGCCCCACAGAGATGTGCCTTGGGCCCTTGTCCCCAGGCTGTGGGACTGTCACTGTGACCTGGGGCACTTTCTGGGGCTGTGTGAGGGGCACAGCCCCACAGAGATGTGCCTTGGGCCCTTGTCCCCAGGCTGTGGGACTGTCACTGTGACCTGGGGCACTTTCTGGGGCTGTGTGAGGGGCACAGCCCCACAGAGATGTGCTCCTGGTGCTGCCCCTGCCTTTGGGGCTCCTGATTATGTAACTGTGCCCTTCCTCCCCTGGCATTCATTTGGTTGCTATGGAGCTGTTAAATAATTCAAGCAGGTGACTCCTTTCTAAAGGCAAGCCCTCAGAAGAAATGATTTCTAGCAGGCTGCTGCCACGTCCCTGTTTTTTTTAACCCTTCTCCTGTTGTGGCAGGAGGAAGATGAACCTGAAATCGGAGCGCAGGGGGATCCACGTGGATCAGTCGGAGCTGCTGTGCAAGAAGGGCTGTGGTTACTATGGCAATCCTGCCTGGCAGGGCTTCTGCTCCAAGTGCTGGAGGGAGGAATACCACAAGGCCAGGCAGAAGCAGATTCAAGAGGATTGGGAGCTGGCAGAGCGGTAAAGAACCTTCTTTCTTCCTTCAGGGTGACTCCACCAAATTCTCTTCCTGCCTCTTGTTTCCCTGTCCTGTTTGTTCAGGTTCATCACAAAGTCCCCAGTTTCACTTTTCCAGCAGGAATTTGAACCTTCCTTTTGATGCAAAGATGGATATTTATGACATTCTAGTATAAGAGGTTTGGAAAGAAAATCTGGGAAGGAACAAATGTAAACAGAGCCCAATCTCCCAATTAATGCTTTGACCTAATTTGCATATGCAAATCTGTGTTTCTATCTAGCAGTTAGAAGGATTAAAGGGACAATTTTTATTAAAATACCCTCTGGAGATGGCAATTATTTTCTTGGGTATAGTCAGCACCGTGGTTTTACATTCCAGCTGCTGATTAAAAACTGGTTTTAGTCTTGTCTGGTCATTCTTTTAAACTGCAGCCTTAAGCCCAAGAACATCAAACCTTTAGCTTTGCTAATTTAGGTAATTGTCTAATCACTTAATTTCTGCAAACCAATCTAATTTTCCTCCTGTGATAAATGCTTGAGCTGAAAATGGCAGATGTGTTTTCAGAGGTAGCAGCACAGAGGTCATATCATTGTTTTCCTCTGCCATAAATGTCTTAAACAGTTAATAATAACTTCATTATTAGGCCAGATAGTTATGCTGCCAGTCTTGGATCCTCTCTAAAACAAAGTGGGGTATTTAAAGAATTCTTTAATGAATAGCTGGGGGATGCTAAAGGCACAGATAAGCTGTGATTGTTTGTTGCAGTGAACAGACAGGCTTGTCAGCACTGATGAGCTAGAATTCCTGCCTCAAGAGATTGCAGACTATTGATGGTCCATCCTGAGCTGGAGGGATGTTTAAAGACAATTGCTCAACCTCCCAGTGTCTTGAAGGGTGTTAAAATGTAACCTCTTTGAATCCTTCTGCAAAGGAGGAAAAAAGGTTGCCGGAAATCAGCTCCTTTGGTTCCTCAGCCCTTAAATCAGACCTGTATTTTTCTAACGCCAGGCTCCAGCGTGAGGAGGAAGAAGCCTATGCCAGCAGCCAGAGCACCCAAGGGGCACAGTCCCTGACCTTTTCCAAGTTTGAGGAGAAGAAAACCAATGAGAAAACAAGAAAGGTCACTACTGTCAAGAAGTTCTTCACTGCTTCCTCCAGAGCAGGAGCTAAGAAGGGTAACTCTCCTTTGCTTTTCATGCTTCTGTACATTTTAAAATGAAAAGTTTTTGGCAGATGTGTTGGTTCTAAAAGGCAGATTAATGCTCTGTGCTTTGACTTTCAAAAGTTTGAATAGTGATGCTTCTGGAGAGTGATTGTTACTGAGAACACAGAAAAACGTGAGTGATGCCAAACAATCTGTTAAATGGAAGAGTGCACTGCTAAACCTGTGTTTGTATGTGATTATACAGGAGTTCTTCCACTAAACAGCATAAAGGTGCTCCTGGTGGGGAAGTTCCTCCTTCCTCTGGCACACATTCCAGTGGAATTCCTGAGGCAGCCATGGTGTCACCCCAGGATTTAGGGCTGGAAGGGGAATTCCTCCTGGAGAGAGCAGCAGAGAAGGTGCTGGCTGTCAGTCACCTCCACAAACTGCTGTGTGTGAGTGTGATAGGAGCCCTGAGATAAAGTATCAGCTGATGCTGCCAGAGTGCCTCACTTTGACAGGAAAAAATGGGATGTGTGAGCAGGGTGCCTTGAGCTGCACATAAATGTGAGGCTGGCAGTGTTTGTGTGGGCTGGGAATATCAAGTTTGTGGCTGGGTGTTTGTTCTACAGAATGTGTTACAAGCAGGAATGATGAATGGCACTGCTGGCTTTGCATAGCAATGGCTCACACAGGCTATTGGGAAATGCTGGGCTGTGGAGGAGGAATTCCAGAAGGAAAAGCAACATTAATCTGTCTTAACCTTAGAGATGATGCATTTCCTTAATTTGAATTCAGCATTTTTCTGATTAGAGTTGTCCTGGTGCATGGCAGCAGCTGGCTACACAAGGCATTCATTCACCTGTGTTAAACCTTTTTTTTTTTTTTTTGATGTTCATTCTTCTCACTTTCCATCTTTTCTTTTTTTTTTTAATCCCTTCACCACCTGTCCTGCCACGCTCCTGCCCTCGGTGCCCTGCTTGCTTTGGCCTTTTTATTTCAGCAGCTCAAGAGAAAACCCCTAAGCAAGGACAGCTTGGGAGGGAGAGAAATGCTGATAACATTCTCAGGGATTTGAAGGAGATTTTTACTCCCTCCTGGGAACTGGCTTCCCCTTCTGAAGGTAATGCAGCACAGCCTGGGCAAGCTGTCTGCCTGGTTTTAGTAAGCTTGGCTCTTAGTTGGGCTTTGCTAAACACAAACTAGGGTTGTGCCAGTTGTAACTTGTGCTCTTCAATGTGAAGATGGCAAAAAAAGCAAGTCCAGCATCCTGAGGTGGTGTTGAATCTCTAAACCAATCCTTTGCTTCTTAGTAGGGAGCCATAGGAGTAAAGCTGAAGCTTCATTGAGCTCCATCTTAAGGGTAGGATCAAAAAAAAAAAAGAATTTTGTAAGAATTAGCTGGATCTTATGCTGCTTTTTTTTTTTAATTAAAAAAAAAGAAGAATTCCAGGTTGCCATTACAAATGTGATTATTATGAGTTGAAACTACTGAAGTTGGCACTTCAAGAACTCTGGCATTCTCAAAAGTCTCCAGATGTTTGTTACATAAACCAAGAAGAAAATTTCCCATCAAGAGGAGACACATTTCCCGTTTAAACCCAAAGGACACCAAGCCCCTTGATGCAAACAGCTTTAAGAGCTCATCTTCCATTATTTGTTTGCACTCCTGACTTGTTCTGCTGGCTCAAGAAATGTGCAGATGTTTATTCAGTGACAGGGAGGTGATGGAGGGCTGTGTGTGACAGAGCTGCTGACAAGCCCTGTTTCACATCCCATGCTTGGACTGGGCTCTGTGGCCATGGCACAACCATAGTGAATCCCTGGAGTGCTCCTGTTCTGCTGTGACAAGTGGCTTTCCTGTAGAAAGATTGAAATATTAATTTTGTTTATTCTTTGTGAAGCTGATCCTTCCTTAACTCTTCCCACGCTCGCTCCTGGCGTTTTGGCATTTTCCTCTGCTGGGCTCTCTGTAACTTGTTGGAATTTCTTGGCTGTAATCAGCTTCTTTTTAGTTAGACTGAATTCTCTGAGGACACAGGGCAAACCTGAGGATATTTTGTTGCTGGAAGTTCATTTGTTCCTGCAGCCCTTGGAAATCAGTACAGAGTAATTTTCCTTAAATCAGGATTTCAGCTCAGAGATCAGTGAAGCTGCAACTACAAGTAATTCTTGGTGTAACTCATTAAAAGACTGTTCAATCTAATTAACATTCACTTTTTAATACTTAATATTAATCTGCCTAGTTGACTACATCTCTCTAGTAACTAAACAATAATCTAGTTTGAGTTTGTGACTGAAAAAATAATATTCACATTCCTTAAGGTCAAATAGTAAAAAGAGGCTCATTATTTTGATAAAAGAGTGAACTCATTGTTGAAGTAAGTAAATAAACCTTCAGCTGTACTGTGAAATGAGATCAGTGATGAATCATGGAAGAAATACCTGATAAGTCTGCCCTGTTCTTTGTTTATTATTTCCAGATAAGCTCTCTGCTTCTCTAATGTTAAATATGACAAATTTAATTATTGGCCACCCTTCAGCTGGAATCCTGTGTGGGATTTGGGATTCATGCAGTGAATCTTAGGTGCAAAGGCAATGGAAGGAAATCCTCTCTGGAGAAGTGTCCCTGAGTAACTAGAAAGGAGTTGGATTTGCACTCTCTATCTCAATTGCTGCAGTTGGAATTTAAATATTTGCAGAACCTTTTCTGTTCTGGGCACTGAAATACCAGCGGTGCTCTGATGGTGCCTGGCCAGGTTATCCCCTGTGCTGAGGTGTGGAGCTTTGGTCAGAGGAGCAGAGTTTGGTACCCACTGGGTGACACAACTTTGGATTTTCTGTAAAAAAACAAATAACAAATAACAACCAAAAAAAAAACCACTCACTAAGCTCCCTCAAATCCAAATTAAACCAACTTAAACATATTAATCCCCTTTCTTTCTTTTTTCCTGTGGAGTTCTGCATGCTTGTTGAAAGCAGGATTTCTGTGCATGTGAAGTGTTTTCAGGTTGAAAGTCGTGTTTGTCTCGTGCTGACCATGAATATTTTCATGTTTTCTGTCTCTCTGCTGCTTGCCTCTCACCACGTTCATTTCCACCACCTCTATTCAATCCCTCCATTTCCAACAGCGTTGGCTGGCAAGCTGAAAGGTGGGTGAAGGTATTGGAGCAGCACAATTAACTTGGAGCTTGGAAAATCAGATGTTTTTGTGGGAAACCCCCTCCCTGGATGCAGCTCTGTCAACTTGCAGTGGGTGTTCCTTGAGCAGAACTGCCTGGGAGCCAGCAGGAGTGTGGAGGGCAGGGAGAGTGGGAAAACCACCCCAATGTCTTTGGGAATCTGCAAAATCCCAGCTGGAAACCTAAAATGGAGATATGTCTGACCTGGGAGTGACTCTGAAACCCAAAAGCAACCCTGTGTTGCAGTCACTTCTGATATTAAAAGGCCATTAGTGTGAATGGGGGTGTGGCACTAAATCTTCCACTTCAATGGGATACTCAGTTTTCCTGGAGTTGTGTTTAATAATTATTGTTGTGTTGAATGATATCCAACATTTCCCTGGCAAAGCTTGAGAAATAAATGACCAATTATCTGCACAGCTGAAAAAAAAAAAAACCCAAACTACTCAAAATGATAAAAACCTTTCTGAAATTATCCATCAGTGTAAAAAAACCTGAATTTTGCCAGCAGAGATCCAGGAGGCCAAGGCTCCCAGCCCTTCCATCCACAGGCAGGCCAGCATTGAGACAGACAGAGTGTCCAAGGAGTTCATAGAATTCATCAGGACATACCAGAAGCCTGGCCAGGACATCTACAAGCAATGCAAACTCTTTTTGGACACCATGAATCATAAAAGGGTGAGCTCTGAATGCCTCTTGTCTCCATGAAATGGGGAGATTGGGGAGAGACGGAGGGAATGCTGCACTACTCCCAGGAGTTTGGGTTTTTTTCTGGAGCTTTCAGATGATTGGATTAATCAAATTAAGATCTGGGTGCCTTTTTTTTGGTAGTGTGGGATCAAAGGATCCTTCTAACCTCAGAGCATCCCAGATAAATTAGTCCTGACAAAATCCCACATAAACGAGTCTGTTCAGCAATATTCTACATTAATGTGACCTGTGGAAATTATAGAAGCTCTCACCTGGTGAGTTTTTAGATACCACAGAGTGGTTTAGGTTGGAAGGGAATTAAAGATCACCTGGTTCCATGGGCAGGGACACCTTGCACAGTCCCAAACCTCATCCAGCCTGGCCTTGGACACTCCCAGGGATGACACAACTTAAGCCTAAAAACTTCTAAAGATAATTCAGCATCAGCCCACCCCTCTCCTTTTATTGGGAAGGGGAATTTGACTGTGCTGCTTTTTTTTTTAATATGAAATAAGTGTTACATCTTCATTTTCCATTTTAAAAAAATCGATGTTCTTGAAATATTAATCAGTCTATGGTGCCACCTATGGTTGGAATGAGTCAGAATTCAGCACAGCTTCTTTTCCTCCCCCTTCTTCTCCCTTTCCTATGCGGTTCCTCAAATCATCTCCTCACCAGTTCTCATGGAATCTTACATTTCCTCTACTTTGAAATCTCCTTGAACATTTCTTTTAGCTGTGTTCATTCTGAGCAGAGTTTGTGAGAACAGCATGGGTTTATTTTTGGCTTCGAGCACTGAAGGTGTTCTCGTTTCAGCCTTCTCAAAACTTGGGATTTTTTACTACACAAAAACCAGGCCTAAAATCCAGTCTCAGCAGGAGCTGGGAATTGTGTTCAGGAAAATGTTTTTTGCCTTAGAGAATTCAGAAATCAAATTCTCCCCCCACTTTTTTTTTAATGTTTGGTTTTATTTAATGATGAAAATTGCCTTAATTAAGTTAATTTTAAGCCTTCAAACCTCTGTTGTGTTCTCCAGGAGCTCAGCTAGCAAAAGCCAGTGTTGTTTCACAAATTCCATTGTGAACATATTTCACAGTAACTTTATCATCAGAAATGTAGAGATATTCCTTCAAATAACTGATGTTCTTAGGGGTTTTATAGATATAAATTGTCATTTTAAAAAAATCAGAGGTTAAATAGGGACAAACATTTTGCTTACTCTGAGTTATTTTGTCAGTGCTCCTCAGGGGAAACAGCCATTGCACCTGTGCTAATATCCATTTATTCAGCAAAGAAATACAAACCTTTCACACATTAAAGAGCCAGTGTTGGCTTCTCCTATTTTTAAATAAAATCGAGCCACTGTAAACACCTCTGATGACACCTCTGCATTCTCAGACTGTTACTGCAGCTGGACACTTGCCTTAAACCAAAACAAAACAGGAGGTTTTTTATTACAGAGTTGAATGCTGCCAGCTCTTCACACTTAACCCTTGTTCTCTTGCAGGATTTAAGCATTGAGGAACAATCTGAGTGTGCCCAGGACTTCTACCAAAACGTAGCAGACAGGCTGCAGACACGTTGGAAAGGTACCAAGTTCTTCTTCTTCATCTCCCTGTTCCAAAAGCAGTGATGGAAAACTAAAACCTCTTGAATTTCCAGTTAAAGCAAAGCATTCCCAGCTTTCAGAAATACTGGGAACACGTTCCCATACCAGAGTTAGAATTGTTCCCTCTAGGAAGTTTTGCTGTCTAAATATTTGTTTTTACAGCTTTCTTTTAAACTCTCAGTGGAGTTTTCCCCATTTTATTTTTAATTCCCATTGTATCCATTTATGAGTAATATTAATTTGATGATATTTGAATTAAAGCTTCCAAAGAGCCCTGGAATATTTCATTTGTGGGATTTGTCCCTTGCAGTGCCCCCTGAAAAAGTGGAGAAGGCAATGGATGAGGTTGAGAAATACATCATGACTCGACAGTATAAATATGTTTTTTGCCCTGAGACAACTGATGATGAGAAGAAAGACCTTGCTGTCCAAAAAAGGATCAGGTAAGCCTTGAAAGGAAAAATAATTGAGTAATCCCTAATTCTCTAAATGAGCTCTGAATCAACCATGCTAAAAACCTTGTCCTGTGCACAGAAAAATGGCTTGTTAAGGGTTCAAACCATTTTATTTAAAATACACAAAGAATTAATAGGTGGGATAATGACAACCACTACCCTGGGAAAACTTGCTTTTGTTAAATTACAGCCAATTTTTTTTTTTTTTTTAAAGAGGAAGTACTTGCTCAGAAAATAAATTACATCAGTGGAATAAACTGGTTTATGGCTGGAATAATGTCTCATTCACACAAAGCATTCCTTGTGCCCTGGGTTCAGGAAGCAGCTGGCTTCAAACACCTGGATGTCACTGGCACTGAGGAGTTTAACCCTTTTTTCTCCTGTCCCAGGGCTTTGCACTGGGTGACTCCCCAGATGCTGTGTGTTCCTGTCAGTGAGGAAATCCCTGAAGTCTCTGACATGGTTGTAAAGGCAATTACAGGTTTGTGAGTGATGAATTCTGTATTTACAGCTTTAAATATCCTCTCTCTTGCTTGTTGAGATTATTTTTGCTGTCGTCACAAGGTGGGGTCCAGGCTCTTAAATGTGCAGGAGTCTTTGTGGGTTTGGAATTTGGAATTTCATCTGTGGAGCTTTCCACACTGAAGTGTTTAGGCTTAGCTGATCTGCTCAAGCACTTCCCCACAGACAGAAAAGCTGCAATATCAACATCCCCCAGCAAATCCTGCTTATCCAGTGCTGATTAATGCAACTTGAATGACTTTTATTTTCCATTTTTCCCCTCACAGATATCATTGAGATGGACTCCAAGCGCGTCCCTCGGGATAAACTGGCCTGCATCACCAAATGCAGCAAGCACATCTTCAATGCCATCAAAATCACCAAAAATGAGCCAGCCTCTGCTGATGATTTCCTGCCCACCCTGATTTACATCGTGCTGAAGGGGAACCCCCCACGCCTGCAGTCCAACATCCAGTACATCACTCGCTTCTGCAACCCCAGCAGGCTGATGACTGGGGAGGATGGATATTATTTCACCAACCTGGTGAGTGCAGGAGGAAGGGAGGGACTGGACAGCGAGGTTTGGCTTTTATCTGGAGGTAGGAATTGCCAGCAGAGGGAAACATAAATTCAAATTAATCTGCAAACAGTGGTTGAGGCTACTCAGAGCACAGCCAGTTCTATCCCCTTTCTCTTCCATCTCTGCTGTCCAAATCAGAGCTCTGTTATTTTGTAACTTTAAACCCTTTGTTTGAAAAGTCTGATGCTAAGACTTGGGTGTATTTTTATCCTGCAAGATCAGGGCTTTCTGTTCCTCAAACCCTGAGTTTGGGCTGTGCAGGTGCTCCATATGCAAAGTCCCCTCTTGGAGCCCAGGAGAGTTTCTTGAAGGCCCTGCAGAATTAGGCCATTGATGTCTGGAGATAAACAGGTTTTTTACAGCTTCTCCAAGAGGCATTTCTTGGTGTGCTCTGCATTTTGTCATAAAAAATCCTGGAGGGAAATCACAGAGGTGAATGAAACACTTGGAATGTTAAAAGTTCATTTCAGTAGGAGCAGAGCATCCACCAAGTGAGCTGGGCTTTGACATTCCTTCCTTCAGGAAGTTCATTAATTAATAAATTAATCTGCATAGCAGATCTCTGCTGATCAGATAATTAAATATTCATACACTGCTCCTGTCTCCTTGGCATGTTCCTGCTGTTCCCTCACCTCCCAAACACAGAGACCCTGAGGTTTGGAATGTACCTTGGCAGCTCAATTTTTGATTTCTTCAAACTTCTGGGGAGAGGGAAGAGTTGTATGAAGTGTCTGATAAAATTAACTTCTGGAAAAGCTCATTTAGGGCATTAAAAAAACATTCAAAAATCAGTTGCTGGTGTAAGAAGAGGGTAAGGAGTAGAAAATGGGTACATTGCAGTCTGTGGTGATTCCAGTGCTGCTCTCTCTGTTTCATTTGCAGTGCTGTGCCGTGGCCTTCATTGAAAAACTGGATGCTCAGTCTTTAAATCTGAGCCAGGAGGATTTTGATCGTTTCATGACGGGCCAGACCTCCCCCAAAAAGCAGGAATCTGACAGTTTCTCCCCTGATGTGTGCCTGGGGGTGAAGCAGATGTGCAAAAGCTTAGACCTCCTCTCTCAGTTGAATGAGAGACAGGAAAGAATTGTCAGTGAGGCCAAGAAGCTGGAGAAAGACCTCATCGATTGGACTGATGGGATCACCAAGGAGGTGGAAGAGATCGTGGAGAAATATCCCCTAGAAATAAAACCAAAAAGTCAAGCCTTAGCAGCCATTGACTCTGAAAACGTGGAGAATGACAAGCTGCCCCCACCACTGCAGCCTCAGGTTTATGCAGGATAATTATCCTCAGCTAGTTGGGAAGGGAAGGAAATTTAAGGCTAAAAAAAAAAGAAATGAGCTTAAATTAGTACATTTTTAAAGGTACTTTTGGGGTTTTTTTGGTTTGGTTTTTTTGGTTTGTTTTTTTTTTTTTTTGTTAAGTGTAATGAATTGTATTTATTTTAGTCCAGTAGATTTCTATTAGGCTTTGGTGGGTTTTTTGAACTGAATTTCGATTTTTCTACACAAACTGGTGTAATTTTTAAGCAACACTAGTCCATTAACATCTCTCCTGAAAGCTTCCTTCTAAGCATGCACTTAATTGTTTTTAATAATTAGTTTAACTTGAAGCCAAGTTCCAGCAGAAAAAAAAAAGGTACCAATGTTAGTCTGAACTTATTCTGTAGCTGTAAAGATGAACTATATATTGTAAAATATGTAAAATTGTAAATAGATTTCAAATCTAATGTCCCAGCTGTGCATGAGCTCGTGTGTGAGTGAAAATGGATCTCAAAATATTCATTTTAGCACCTTTCAGTTCCATCACGTTGCAGCAAAAAAAGGCAAAAACTTTGTTGGGGTTTGGATAAACCTGGAGGGGAGAAGTGAGGAATGACAGGGGATGTTGTTGGAGTGATTTGCAAACTTGCAGAATTGTCTTAATCTGCTTTGTTAAAAACAAAACCTGCTTAAAAACACCATTTCTTCATTTAGCCTTGAGTGGTGCCCAAAAGGGCTGATTTTACTGCTTTGGAAGGGAATGTGGGGCCAGAAATAGAAAATATTTCAGGAATAGGAAGAAATATTTGTATTAAAAGCTGCATAATGTGGAACAAAAAAAGGGAGAGGGGAAAGAGCTGCCCCAAAGGTGTCTCTCTCTCTCTCCTGGTCACTTCCATCAGTGGGATAAATTTTGGTTGCTTGTTTGACAATCCTGGGAAATAAATAAATCAATTAGTAAAATCAGAGGTTGCTTTTTTAGAAGGAGCAAGGGCAGAAAAATGCACTTTATTTCCATGAAACATCTTCAGTGACCCCCTCAGCACCTTGAACAGCGAGTTAAAAACGCCTTTGTGTCACTGAAATTCACTGAAATTCAGACTGGGGTGAAAGAAGAGCTCACCCCACCAAAAGCAACCTCTGACAGCAGAACTTTGAAACTTTTTCTGTGTCATTTCAAATCTCTTCCAGCTCCATCCAGCCCCGACTCCTTCGTGCACCTGAGGTCTCAAACAGAAGCTCAGCTGGAAACTGCTTTTAGGCAACGTTTAATTCTTGCCATCGAGGAGGAAAGCACCTACCTCTTGATCCATTCCCACTTCATTAAAACACCTCTCCTATTAAATTTGCACTGCAATAACTTCAGACCACGACTGTGATTTGTCCCTTTCCTGGCAGTTTTTAGCCTTTTTTATGAACTATGCACCACCCCTGGTGTTCTAAAGAAGCAGCTGCAGCACTGGGATGCTCGCAACGACAAAGAAAAATAAAATTATTCCGTGTGTCACCACTCCCAAATCGCTCCGGTAAATAATCCTGGGATTTATTTAGGTGCTGATTCTGATCTCCAGGTCCACGCGGTTGTCCCCAGGAGCGGTGGGGGGAAAAGCAAACTTGCAGCTATTGTGTAAATATTTAAATAAAAGCGTGGCCGTCCTGCCCTCGTTAATGAGTCCCTAAACCCCTCCTCAGCTTTTGTTATTCCATTAATGATTCATGGCGAGATAATCGCGGCTGCTGCCGCATTGTCCGGCTCGGGAGACAACAATTCTCAAGTGCCCTTCAAGTGCTGGGCTGGGTAACAAATGTTTGTTTTTATTTTCTTTGCTGAAAAGTCATTGGGGTGATTAAGCACTTCAGAAGGCTTTTGTAACTGAAATCTCTTTTTCATGTGCCAGTTTGTAATCGGGACACCAAAGTGGGAGGGTTTTGAGTAAATTAATCAGGAAAGGTGGATTTCCCCTCCCTGGAGTAATCCCTGGGCAGGGCCGGAGCGCACAAAGTTTGGGTGAGACCCCAAAATCGCGAACCAGAGACTTTAATCGAAATATCATCCCTTAAAGTGATTTAAAATGCAGGCGTTGTGAATGCTGACAGTCACGGTATCAGAAATTGGATTTATTTTTCCCGCTCTTAGCTCAGTGTCCCTGAAAGCACAGACTGTATCTTTTAGTGTAAAACATTTCTTTGCATGTGAACTCCCGCGCTTATTTCGTTTGATAAGGAAGATATTTTACAGGAAATGCTGGAATTAATTGTGACTATAGCTCATTAATTCAGTGCTGTAATTTTGGAAGCCACGGGGATTTCTGATCCTCATGGGACTGCTGGAGTTTCACCTTCCCAAGGCATTTTTAGGCAATATTTTTCACCCAATATTTAGGGAATGTTTTCTCCCAGCTTGTCCAGCTGCCGGGGACATTAAACATTGGATACATCAATATCATCATCGTATTACCATTAATAATACTATTATTAATAATAGACAATAATATATAGTAATGATATTGTAATTATTTATCACGATAAATGTAAATGAAGGTTTGTTTGCTTTAAGGATTTAACCCTGGACACTTTTACGTATTGAGCACCTTTAGGAAACAACAAAAAAAGATGTTTTGGGATAGTTTTGAAAGGAGGAGTGGAGGGGGAAGGCGGGGAGCGCTCGGGCCGGGGAGAGAACGCGGTGAGCGCCCGGTGCCGCTCCCGGTCCCATCCCCGGTGCTGTTCCTGGGCTCATTCCCGGTTCCGTTCCCGGTGCCGCTCCCGGTCCCATCCCCGGTGCCGTTCCCGGGCCCATCCCCGGTGCCGTTCCTGGGTCCGTTCCCGGGCTCATTCCCGGTTCCGTTCCCGGTGCTGTTCCTGGGTCCGTTCCCGGTGCCGCTCCCGGACCTAATCCCGTAGCTATTCCAGGGTCCATTCCCGGTCCCATTCCCGTTGCTATTCCCGGTGCTGTTCCCGGGTCCATTCCCGGGCCCGTTCCCGGTGCCGCTCCCGGCCCCTCCCGCGCTGCCGGCACCGCCTCAATCTTGTCCCCCCCGCGCCACCGTCGGCGGGTGAGGGGTCAGGGCTGCGGCCCGGAAGCGGCGGCGGAGGCGGGGCCCGGTGCCGGGGCCTGTCCGTGTGTCCGGCCCGGGGCTGCCCGGGGAGCGGCCTCTCCCCCCGCTGCCCGCCCGCCCGTGCCCGCAGNNNGGGCAGGACCATGGTGCAGAGCCCGCCCGCACGGCAGCGCCGCCGCCTCTGAACCCCGCCCGGCGCGGGGGCCTGAGCCCCGCCGCGGACGCCGGTAAGGAGGGGACGGGGGCGGCTCTGCGGCCCGGCCTGCCGGGGGATGCGGTGGCCGTGAGGCCGCTCCGGGGCTGGGGGGAGCTGGGGAAGCACCGGGAGAGCCCCCCGGGAGCCTCGGGCCGCGGCACCGCTGCGCTGCCCCCCGAGCCCCGCGTCCCGCTTGGGTTCGGGGTGTTCCGCTCTGATGGGGGGTTATGGCTTTGGTTTATTTTTATTATTTACATGACGGAATTGTTTAGGGAAAGGTCGCCAGCTTGAAGTTTGTGTGCGTGGCGTCGTGGCAGAAAAAAACCCAGTGAAAAATAATAATTTCTGTAGCACTAAAAATAGTTGTGTTTCAAAAGAGCCTCTGAACAGCGATTCCTGCGTTGGGCTTTTTTGTGTGTGCGGTTGTGTGGGGATTTTTTTTTTCCCCCAATTTTCTATACGCCCATATTTCATTCTCTTTCACTTTTTTGGGGGGGAGGGAGTTAACTTGATTAATGATTTCATGATGGTTTTAATAATAAAATTCCTGGTGCATCATGCCTAGAACATGGCTGCTCCATCCCTGCCGTCACATCCAAACCGTGGATCGGAATCACCCTGGGAAAACACACATTACAGCACGGCTGGGAATATTTTTTTCCCTCCTTTTCCCTTTGTTTGCTCTTTAAGGGTTTGTCTTTGGGGATATTTATTTACAGGATTAGCTCCGGGGGTGGAATTATCCGGGTAAATTTGTGCCGGTAGCCAAACCTGGAGGGTAGATAAGGATTCGCTAAGGTTGGCTCTGCACATCCTCGCTGAACTTCCCCCAAGTTTGGCCGCTGGAAGAACGCGGTGGGGAAGAAAACCTGGTCCTGGCTGTTGTGGTAAATGATTATTGCGTTTTTCTGAGGGCTGGCTTACGGGAAATACTCCCCGGTCAAGCTTTTGCCTCGGGCAGGACACAACGGTTCGGGTTTCACCGGGTGAGTTTCTGTCGCTTCCCTGCACCTGCCTTTGCCCGGCTGTGGGAATGATCAGCCGATGGCTGCGGGCCAGCTCCTGCCCAGCAGGTGTGCACGGCACACAGATAACTTTTGTGGCACAGATAATATTGAATTGTGGCTGAAAAACGCTCCCTGAGCCCGGCCCGAGTGCCATCAGGGAGGATTAAGCCCTGGGTGAGCTTTGTTACCTGCCGTGATTTGAGGAGTGGCTCTGGTGGAATGTGATTCTGCTTCTCCGCTTGAAAGACAGGAGCTTGAAAGGCCACCTGATAAAAACAAAATAGTCCCTGTGCTCTGAGAGTGAGGGCAGGGGACAAACAGAGCTGGGTGTCCTTTGTGAGCTGGGGACAGCAGGGACAGTCTGGCACACCCAGCACCCCTCCTGGAGCACCCCCTGAGCTGATCCTGCAGATCTGGCAGCTGGGATCATCTTCTTTTTAATTAAATAACATCACAGGTTTTGTAGAAATGAAGCTGTTTTATCAATTGAGCCCTAAATTATTAATGAAACTCGCTGGTGTCAAAATTGTGTTGCCTTTCCCAAACCTCCCCTTACCCAAAGCATGGCTGGGTAGAAATTGGTTTTCTTTCTAGGACTGTCCTGACAGGTGAATAAAGCTGGTTCCCAGGACTCAGAGCTCCCAGGTTTTGTTTTGGATGAAAACTCCTGTGTGTCCTGGCATTTGGGGTTTTGTTAGTCTGTGAATGGGGCTGAGCAGGTTGAGGTCCTGTTTCCTTTGAGCAGTGCAGCACACAGACAGGATAATATTCCAGCCCTAACTTTGCTATCTCAGCTGGTGCCCAGCTCCCTCATTTTAGCTGGTTTTGCTGCTGTTTCTGTTTCCATCAGTGGCCACTGGCTGTTTTGCTGCTTCTCTCCCTTCTTTCCACACCCAAACTCTGAGTTTGCCATTCCCCAAAGCTGTCAGTCATTTTTCTGCTTGTGATTCAAGCTGTGTCTCTGTCTGCATCCTTGTCTCCTCACAGTTCTCATTACAGACTGAAGAGCCTTTTCCTGGCATTTCTCTGCACTTTCACTGCTGAATTGGGTCCCACATTCCTTAATGAGTGGCTTTAATGAAGTCAACAATTAACCTTGAACTGGTCACTCAACCAGTTTCTGATTATTGAGCAGTTACTGATGAGAATTTTCACACTTCTTGATTAAAGCCATCCTGTATTTTTGGCTGCTGTCAGTTCAGTGTACACAGAATTTGATTTCTCGTGGATCTTTAAAGATCCTGTAAAATGGAATAATTTTACTTTTCCTTTCCTCTCCCAGCTTCTCATGCTGAGCAGCAGTAACCAGAACAGCATTTTTTAACACCAATTCAAAGCCCTTCATCAATTATTGTGTGTTTTATTGCAGTCTGGGTGATTTGGGTTATGGTAACTCACGTTGGAAGTCATGACTTGGAAAAGCTGGAAGGTTTAAAAATGCCCATGAGCTCTTTTAGATGGAGGTGGATTCATTCCCATGGCACAGGCTCTTGGCAGACAGAGATGCCTGCTTCAAATTTGGCACCAAAATGTCTGATTTTCAACCAGAGGTTGAGTTCATTTTAATTTTACAGCTGAGTATGTTTTAAATTACATTTTTCACTTCTAACAAAAGTCAGAATTCAGGGTTCATTGAACCATGGGAAAAAAGCTTCCTCACTCTATTTCTCCTTCTTGACTTTTAACTTTCCTTCCCTTTTCTCATTCATCATTTTTAAGAACTCGAAGCATATAAAAAATACTTGAAACTTGTTTGGATTTGTCTGTTTCTGCACGAATTCTTCTTCCAGTGGGAAATGGAAATCAACTTTGGTGTCCCCAGAGTATCAGCTGGCACAAAGTTCAGGTGCCTGTGGTGAATCCAGCAGACTTTTTGAACAACACCAGTCTGTTGGGAAGGGCTGTCACACACAGATTGAGTAATGTTTGTTTTCCTTTTTATTTTTTACATCATCGACCTTTCATTTAAAGTTTTCTGTCTTTATTGAGAGTTGGAGTCAGGAATTTGGGTGTGTGAAATTCAGTCTCAGTTTGATCTTTTACAATTTTCTATCCCTCACCAAATTGCTTCCCTTCCTTGGCTTTGTTTGCTGTTTGTGCCCCTCTTGGGGATGTTGTAATGATTAATTAAGCTTTGAAAAGTGTTTTGAGAGGTGAAAAGAAACATTTCATGCAAGTATGAAGCATTTGCTGCTTTCTGTTTATTCAAGCCCCTGGTTTTTGTTCATATTCTGCATCCAGATCCTTTATCAGGATTCCAGGAGGAAGGAAAGTCCTTTTCCACATTTCCAGGTGCTGTTCTCCTCCTGCCCTGTGCAGTGTCCTCTCTGCATATGCAAAGCCATTTTCAGCTTCCAGGCTCTAGGAAAATGTGGAATTTTTTTTTATCAGTAAACATATTTGTGGATAAAATAGCTCAGCAAACTGATAAGGCAGTGTGTGGCTGGAGCCAATTCCCATTATCTGGAGCAGATGTGTTTGTGCACATCTGGCTGCTGATCTTGGGGTTGTGTTTGGTTGGATTCAAGGACCCAGGGTGATGTTTTTGTGAAGTTTCCTCCTCCACATGCCCTGATTGCTTCTCTCCCTCTGTGCTGTGGAGAAATCTGCTGGCATTTCCTTGGAGATTGTTGATTTTGGTTTGTTTTGTTCATGTGGAGGTGGGGAAGAGGCTCAGCTGGACAGAGGTAGTGCTGTGCCCTGGAGGATCCCTCCAGGATGGATTTTTCCTCCTTCCTCCCTGCTGGGGAAGGTTTTAGGCTGTGCAATTTCATCCCACACTTCCTAAAAAGATGATCTGGAGCTGCTTCAGATCTGAACACCTCTATTTCCCCCAGATATCAGGATGGTAAAGTTATTCTTCTTTACCCTTGGTCTTGAACCTCATCAGGTTATCCCAGAGCCACCTCTGCAGCCTGTCCAGATCCCTTCCCACACAGCCTGGTGTCACTGCCAAGCTTGTCCCCGTGTCAGGATGGTACTCAGAGGTGTTTGAGCAGCACCAGCCTCATCACCAGCCCCAGCTCACACAACTCTGGGGTTTATTTTGCTTTATTTTCACTCCCAGACATCAAATTTGAAATTAAAGATGATTTTGGTACCTGATGCTCTTTGTTGTTAAAGGAGAAGCACTTTGGGGTGAACACCACTTTGTTTGCATTTATTTATGGCTGCTTTCCCATGCTTTGCTTGATTTGTGTTTGTAAATATTCCTCTGGCACACAACATAATTTTCATTCAGAGTGGTTAACCCTGAGCTGACCCATTTCCTAACCCCTTTGCACTCCTGATAGTGGGGCACCTTTGAAAATATAATGATTTTTTTTTTCTTTTTTCTTTTTTTTTTTTTCTTGAGCTGCACAGCTCAATTTAAACACTGTTCTGTGCAATCAGGTATTGAGAATTGAAAAACTTGGGAGATCCTAAAAGAGAAGTGCTGCCTCCTGCCCTTCTCCTCCACCCAATTTTCCTCCTTAGGATATTCCAGTGGTGGTTTTACATTCAAACCCCTCCTCTAGAGTGATTGCCATACCTGCAGAACAAGAAGGGGAAACATCTGTGAGGAAATTCCAGCATTTTAAGCTTTCCAGTGGCAGGGTGGTAATTGATATTATTGACAAAAATGTCAAACGACTTTGATCTCTTTAAAATTCATGTTTGGTTGGGTTTTGTTTCACTTTGGTAACTGCAATTTTGCTTTCAATACCTGCTTTAGAACAGCATACGGGATTTTTTATTGTTCTTAGGAATTCAGCTCCTTTGATATTAAGCCTCAAAATGGGAATTTAATACTTCAACTGTGACTCATTGCATTGACTTCTTGGTCTTTGCAATAGACTTCAAGATTTTGCTTGTTTGTAATTTAGCCTTGAAAAACTCATCAGTCTATTTCAGCAGCTTCCTTTTCCACACTCTTTCATACACAAATAAAGAGGAATTCACGATGTTAATCCTTTGAGGTTGCTGTCAGGAGCTGTTTTGGAGGAAAACTCCCCAAATTGTAGAATATTTTCTTGCTTTTTACTTGACTGCTCAATTCTGTGTTGCTCTGGCACTCTGACAGATTAAACTGTTGTATTTCCACCTTTTACCATTTTAATCTTTTTCCCTGCCTGGGTTTGTAGATGCTGATTTAAGAGCTCAACATCTCCAGGGTTTCCTGGCGAGTTCCAGCAGCTGTAACTCCTGCTGAACATCCCTCACTACCCAGCAATTACCTTGGAGCTGCTGGCCAATGTTCCAGCCTGGCAGTTTTCATTCTTGAGCTCCTTGTTTAGTCTGACTGGGGAGATTTTTATTGCACCAAGGATTAAAAGGCTTTGCTGGAGTGGAGAGAAGCAGCAGCAGTCATTAGAACCACTCACTAAATTATTTATTTGGCTAAAAGTGAAATCTGATCTTGCTTGCCTGACCTGCCAGGAGGTAAAAGCATTGTTTTGTTTGTTGTTTTGGTTTGGTTTT
>VZUA01020462.1:0-14959 GCA_013401035.1 Horornis vulcanius | reverse complement strand
GGAGGAAGAGGTGGGAAGAGGAGGAGGAGGAGGAGGGAAGAAGAGGCGGCAGCAGCAGCAGCAGCAGCATGGCGGCCGGGCGCGAGCGGCTGAGCGCGCCGCCGCCGCCTCCTCCTCCGCCGCCTCCATCTCCTGCCGCTCCCGAGCCGGAGCCCGCGGTCCCGCTGCCCAAATAGCCGCCCTGCCCCGGGTCCTGCCCCGCCCGGACAGCGCCCGGCCATGGAGCTCGCCAAGCCGGCCTTCCCCGCGCTGCCGCAGGCCAAAGAGGACTCTGAGGTGAGCGGGAGCTCCGGTCCCGGCCCCCCGCACACGCCCGGTTTCCCCTCACAGCCCTGCCCGCCCTGCGCTGCCTCCCGCGCCCCTTCCCGCGGGATTCCCGCTGGGATCCATCGCAGGCCGCGGGTCCGTGTCCCGCCCTGTGCTGGTGACACCCCCTGCGACCACCGACCGCATCCTCCTTCCCCTGGTCGCTGCCGGGCTCTGCTCCCTCCATGGCCCTCGCAGACCCCCGGCCCTTCGGCATCTCCCCTCCCCGATGCCTCCGGCCTGGAAGTCTCCCACTCTCCCAGGCTGCTCCGAGCCCTGTCCAACATGGCCTTGAGCACTTCCAGCCACGGGGCAGCCACAGCTTCTCTGGGCGGTCTCGCCCCCCTCACATTCAGGAAACGGAGCCCCCCCGCTTTATCTCCTTTGGCTTTTGCCCACCCATAGCGGCCCCCACTCTTTTCTGTACCCCCTTTCTGCTCTCAGTGTGTCACAGCCTGTCTGTTACCCGCCCTTTCGCTCCCCCTGCGTGTCCCTGTGCCTTTGTAAGGCGCCCAGCCGTGTCCCTGTGCGAGCAGCCCCAGCAGGGAGTACCTGCGAGTCCCTTCCACCTCTCCGCTCCTCCCGCGGCGATCCGGCGCTCGGGTGAGTCCATCGGGAAGGTATTTTCACGCTGTTCCAGAGCCAGGACTTCTCTGCGGACGAGGACAGGTGGCAATGTGCGCTCAGAGTGAGCCGTGCGGTGTCACAGGAGCCGGGGCAGCGCGGTGTCTGATTTCTGAACTTGGCTGAACTCCCCGGCGCTGACCCTGGACGCTGCTGATTTGTTTTTTTGTGTGTCACAAACATCCCCGAGTGTTCCCCCCCTTTGGTGGCCTCAAATATTTAATGCGAAATGTCACAGCCTGCGTGAGGGAAGCTGAGAGTGTCTGAGCTCTTCAGACGTCTGTAGATTGTCATGTATTTCTAAACATCAGCATTTATTTTTGTTTGAACAGCATTGCTCAATGCTGTTGTGGTGGTAAATTACCTTAAATATGGGAGTGACTCTTTTTGTTCTGTTTTTGTTGTCAGGATTTAATACCCCCATCATTTCAGAGCCCTGTTTCAAGTCGTTTAGTTGTTTTCACAGAGTTGTAATCACTTTGTATCTCAACACAAATCATCTACCACCCTGTGAGGTTTATAATTTGTTTTAAAATATCTTTTCTGTCTGGAGAGACTAATCGTGTTATCCACAGTTTTGTCTGAGAATGGTTAACTAAATTAGCCTGGGTGGCTTTTCATCTCAAATGGCTAAAGAGGAATGTGGGGTTAAAATAAAAATGAAACCAGAGCTCGGTGCCAGTGTAACAACTCTTAACTGATGAAAACTGAGATTGTTTAATTACTCTTTCAGAGTAACTTTTATTTTTGCCTTTTTTTTTCTGGGCTATCTGTAAATAATATGATGTGTGTAGTGTGTTAAAACTTCACATAGTGAGGATTTTCAAGAACTGATTCTAAAAACTGTAGGAATTTCTCTTCAATATGCTACATTTATGTCTGACTTGACCTAAATACAAGATCACATAAACAAATTCCAGGCTCTGAATACAAGATAATAAATAGTTGGAATATGTGGGAGAAACAGGAAAGTGAAAGCCAGTGGTGAATGTCAAAGTTCTTTTGGAGGTAACTTGTTAAAAACAAAGTGTAAGAGACTTAAGCCCAGTTCTTACGAGGAAACTAAAATCATTCTGCCCACAAAATGTAGATTTTCCTGGAAAGCAGAGGATCCTCTGCTGTGCATTGCAGCCAGGAGGCTCTTTAATGAGGAGTAATCCCTAATATTTCAGGAAGTTGGTGATGGATGGTTTATTGCTGGCTTGGCAGATTTGGTTTCAGGATGCTGGGAAGGGGAGGAGAGAGAACTTGGGGAATCCCTGACTGACTTCCTGCTGCTCAGAAGTGCAGCTTTGTCACTTCTTTCACTCAATCCGAGTGCCACCTCCAGCTCCCTTCACTCGTAACCGTGTCACAGCTTTAATAATAATAACAATAATTAAAAATAAGGCCAAATCACTGGTTGGCTGCACAGCATCCCATTCCTTCCTGGCACGTGGAGAAGTGTTGAGGGGAGAGAGCGGCCTGGATTGACTGGGGCAGGCTGCAGGGATGTGCTCTGGATAAATAGGTCACTTTTCCTGCCTGGATGTTGTTTGCCCTGTCCCTAATCCGTAGTGTGGTGTTTGGGATTGCTGGATTTTTAAACCTCTTGGCTCTTGATACTTCTGGGAGCTTGGGAAATGCCAGAAAACCTGGAACTCATCATTCTGGCAAAGCTTTTCTGGTTTATACCGGGAATGTCTGTGAACTGTGTGTTCTTTTACAGTCTGTTGATGGTGAATATCTCAGTTTTATGAGTAATAGTGATTATTTGTGTTGTGGAACCATTTCTAAGCTTAGATTTTTTTTTTCTAAAATCAGCACATTTTCCAAAGTGAGATCTCAAACTTCCTTAAATTTGAGAAATTCTGTGTTACATGTTTATGCTGGGAGGAAAAAAAATACAGCTAAAAACCCATTAAAAAGGGTCAGGTTAATAACAATTAGTACATGTTGGCTTATTAGTACTGAGACATCTTAGTACTTCTAGAAAGAAGGTCAGTAAGGACTGGAATAATTGAGGGAATTTAATAGAAATTATTTTCCCATTAAATTTTAAACAAACAAACAGAAAAACCTAGGATATATATAATGACAACACAGCAACAATTACCAGTTTATTTCTTTGTTAAAACATATTTGCTTGCAGTCAGGCTGAGCAAACCAAGTATTCATGATGTGCTTAGAGTTTTTTTGAGGACTCTCCATGGGTTTTGTAATTAAATTAGCAGCCTATTGACTAAGCAGACATATTTGCCTTTTTATTATGCATAAAAGCTGCGTTCTTTTTAGCACATGGGGTTTTTCTAAAAAAGAAATTTACATTTTTGACGGCTATATTTAGTCTGAAATGCTAATGTATTTCTGACTGCTTTTTTTAACTATGAAGTGATGCAGCCCATCTAAAGGTGGAACAAATCTATTAAACTTTTTTTACTCTCACTTTTGATAGGCAGCACAAATAAACCCCTTAAAACACAGCTTTCTCCCTCCTCTGCAGACTCTTTAAAATAAGTAGGAAGCCTGTGTCATTAGAATTATTTTACCTGCCCACATAATAGAGCCCAAAAAAATGGAGAACAAGTGCTGTGTTGTGCTGGGAAATGTAAATCAGGTGACAGATTTTGATCACAACTCTGTGGGATACTATCAGACTGCTTTGCATAAATCAGAAAAGTGCTCCGTGGCAGCTGAAGTTGAACAGTCTCTCAGTCCTGATTAATTTGTGCCTCCCATCCACACAGGCACAGCAGAGCAGTTTGTAGAATTTGGGAATTAAGGCATGTTTGGGGTTTTTTTTTTAGCTACATGAGGATTGTCTCAGTATAGCCCAACTCATGAGTTAAAAAAGGAAGGGCATGAAAAAGGCCATTCCTGCACCATCAGAAACAATTCTGATCATCTCTGTGAGTGTGGCACTCCAAGCACTTGGCTTTGTGCTTCCTGTAAGCTGCAGGATTTTGCCTCCACTGCTTTATTTCCAATTTCATTGGGGAAAAAAATATTTTATGATGGAATTTTTAATCAGTGCTGCTGGTATTTAATGAGGTGGCTTTAGAACCAGTGTTAGAGAATGGGACAAACAGGAATTGTTTTGTTTCTACTTTCCATTTCTACTTTTCCTTTAATTTAACCTTTTATCCTTTTCTGTGGTTTGTGTTTTTCTCATTTCTCAACATTTCTTTCCCCGTTGTCCTTCATTCCTTCCTTTCTCTGAGTGCTCTGTCATTTCCACTTGCTATTATTCCTCTTCACCTTCCTGCTTTTGTATTCCTTTGGATTTTCAATAGCAAAAATGTCTCTAGTGGGGCCTTCCCATTGTCTGAGTGCTCTGGACAAACACAGAATTCCTTGTTAAACTGCTTCCATCCATTTCCTGAGTGTGGTGGCCCTGGGATGGAGCAGCTGTGCAAGGGTGGCAGTGTCACCTCACCCTTTCTCCAGCCCTCAGACACTTTTGGGACAGCAGCACTGTCCAAATATTCCTTAGGCTCTGCTCATGGTAGTGCCATGCTCACACCTTCAGGGAATTTAAGGATTTGATTTAATTTTATGTATCTTACAGACTTGCACCAGGATTTCTATCTGGGGAAAAAATAAATATGTATATATTTGGGTCTGCACTGGTCAGGAAGTTGCACTAAATTATTGTTGTGGGTCCCTTCCAACTGAAATAATTCTATTTGTATAATAATCCCTTTATTTTTATTATAACTGTTATTACATGAAGCATGACTGAAACTGAGGACACAACCTTTCACTTCATTCCTGTTTGTAGCTAATTTTGAGGCTCTTAAGTACCACATTTCACAGTGAGAGGTGACAGGTTTTGGTGATACTCAAATATTTTCCTTGAATATTCTTTCAATGCCTCATTTACTTTGTCTGCTTTGTTATTAAAATATGGCAAAAGTGAGTGTGCTCTGCTACTGCTTCACTATTTCAAGATTTCTTCTGCAGTTGCTCCCTTTTACAAATCGTTTCAGGTTTTTGTGCAAGTCTTTGCCGCTTAGTTGGGCTGTGTAAAATAACGTGTAAAACGCTTTCAGACCCAAGGTGTGATCTCGGATGAATCTGTGAAGGACACTTAAAGCTGCCTGTGAATGGAAACCTTTGTGTGGAGGTCATTGTTGTGGGCTCAGGACCCAGCCCCAGTGCAAGCCGCAGCCTGGGCAGGGGGGTGATGGTGCTGCTGGCTGTTGATGTAATCCTGCCCTGGGAGTGCTCGGATATAGCAGGGGCAGGCTGTAATTTGAATTTCCTGTGGTTAAAGGCAGAGCCAGGAGCTCACTGGGGCAGAGCAGCTGCAGGAGCTGCAGCAGGTCAGAGCTCCTGGCTGGCGCTGCCCTGACAGTTTGTGCTGCTCCAAGCTCACAACTCGTGGGAGAACCTTGTAGCAGCTTTGGAGGAGAGGCTTGGGGTGTTACAGGGAAGAGGATTCTGACAGCCCTGGATTTTTGAGATGCACAAGTCCTGCTGGGATGAATTGTGGTGGGAAGAGAAATCTGTGTGGAGAGGGGAGTGATGCTATAAATCAACAACAAAAAAATCTGTCTGGGAGCTGGGAAAGGCTTGGACACCTGGAGTGATAAGGGAGGTTCAAAGGAGTTGAGTGATGGTCTGGGAAGCAGGAGAAGTCCTTGCAGATGTGGGTGATGCTGAGCAGGTAAAAAGCAGCAGTGAAAAATCCAGAAGAGATTTCCTGATTTCATCTCCTCTAAGTACTGATTTGATTTCTTTTCTGGTGGTTTTTGCAGCATCTCTGAGAGCTTCTCCCTTCACCTGGGCCAGCCTGTGGTTTGCAGGCTCTACTAATTATAAAGCAGCAGGAGTTGAACCATCCAAACTGGGCTTGCTTTTCAGCCAGAGCTGAGCTTTGACAAAGACTGGGGCTGTACCTTTTATGTGTGAAAATCAGATGGGTCTGCAGACTTCAGCTGTCAGTGAGGGACCAGTTAAGCTGTGTCACGTGGATCCATTTCACTGCATTCCTTCTGGAGAGGCATATGCAGGTTGGCCGTTGTGTTTAAAAACCACACTCTTTGCTTTGGTACAGAGTCTCAATGTCAGGGCTGGTAAACTAATTAAAAAAATCTTAATATAAATTTTTTAGGTTAACTCCTAGCCAAGGTCATGCTTACAAAAAAAAAAAAAAATCCATGTCAGTTTTTGCCATTAAAATGCTCTAAGGAAGAACAGGTGAAGCTGTGGCAAAACATGGACAAAATAACCCAAACTGCTGGCAGAGCTGCTCGTGATGTAGTTTGAATATTGGATACCAAGAAGCTCTTTGTAGTGTGGACAAGTCTTACCTGTTAATTCACAGTTTCCATTGATTTCAGCTGGAGATTGGCTGTGGATGGGGAAGGGAGAGCTTTGGAATGTGCTTTATTCCCTCTTCTCCTGCTTTTTTGAGGTCTGCCAGAGGGGAGCAGCTCATCTTTAAACCTTTGGTGTTCCAGGGATTATTTTTTCCAGTCCATCTCTTTGGTGTCTTGCAAATATTGACGAGTGAGACTTCCAGTGAGTTGTCAGTTGTTCTGGAGAACCTCCCAAATCCTTGGCAGCAAGGAATGCTGTTCTTCCCTCCACCTCTGGCATCACCCTTTGTTTTTATAGCAAAATTCTTGCATTTGATCTGATCAAAAGAGAAGCTTTCAGTTGTTCTTTGTCTGCTGGGTGCTCCAGACAGTGTGGAAAACCTGGCTGATGAATAAATTCCTTAAAATGGAACCTGTGCTTGGCCTCAGTCTCCATTAATAGATTGGGTTTTTTACATAACTTAGCATAACATTTGAATAATCTGGCATTGTTGGTTTTGAAAGCCTTGAAGGGCTGTCAGCAGTCACCAAAATCACTCTTTCAGTGGTTTGTGTACTTGTCTCAGATTAAATGTTTTCCTTAAACACTGTCTTTCAGAGAGTTATTTTGCAGACTAAATCCCATTGGAAACTGTACATTTTTGGCTTTTTGGAGGGCACTGAAGAACGATNAAGCCTTGAAGGGCTGTCAGCAGTCACCAAAATCACTCTTTCAGTGGTTTGTGTACTTGTCTCAGATTAAATGTTTTCCTTAAACACTGTCTTTCAGAGAGTTATTTTGCAGACTAAATCCCATTGGAAACTGTACATTTTTGGCTTTTTGGAGGGCACTGAAGAACGATGTCTGGGGCCTGTAGTGATATTTTTTTCTCGTTCAGAACATCTGTGCTGTCTTTTGGGATTTGGCTCCCTTTGGACTTGCATTGCTCAGTTCTTGCCTATTTATTTTGCACAGTTTAAAGCTGTTGGGTTTAAAAATTTCCTGCCTCTGATGTGTTTGAAAGGAATATTTGGAAAAATAGTGATGAATTTGTGTTTTCACTGTGCTCCAGATTAAGATTTCTAAATTCTACAAACAGAGTAATAAACCCACCAAAGTGCTTGTATATTCGTGGAGTGCAGCTTAAGCTTTTCAGAGTTTATTGCTCTTAGGCTTGGTTTTAAACTTGGGCAAACCTGGGGTTTTCTGGCCTTTTGAGGGCTGAATGATGCTTTTGTGTACAGAGCAAGCCAGCAGGGTTGTGCTGAGCCCTCTCAGGTCACCCTTCAAAGGACACAGTTCTGTAAATATCATCCTTTTGTCACAGCATTTCTCCTTTCTGCTTCCAGGAGTTTATTATTCCAGCTGGAACATGCAGAAGTAATTTAGCTACTTATGTGTTTTCAGCAAAGCCCATTTCAGTGCATTTTATTTCCCTTTTTTGTGCTGCCACTTTAGGTGCTATCCAAAGGATTGTCTGGAGTGGCTTAATGTTTGTTTGCTTTCTTTTCCAGAATAACTTTCTTAAAATCCTTCTTAATTCCACTACCAAGAGCTGGAAAATCCTCCCTGTGAACTGTGTGGTTGTCTGAGGGAAGCACAGGGTTTTTATTGTGTTGGTAAAAAGAAGTTTAATGTGAAATTAACACTACTGGGACAAGTGTAGGTGCTCAGGTGAACAGTGCTGCAATTAAAGCTTCCTGCTGTAATCCAGGCTTCCCTTCCCAGCTGGAATATTTGGAGTTTAACTTCCCCATACTTTTGAGGACATCAGAACACAGGGGAAGTTTTTTTCCTTAGCTGCTGGTGTGTGTGAATCAAACAACAGAGTTATGTAAACAAATGTATGCAGCCTATTGGATATTTTTGACTATTCCCTTTTTTTTTTTTTTTTAACCTCCAGATGGTAACTGGGATCTCAGCTCCAACTCCTTCATGTGTGAGGGTCAAGGAATGAGTAAGAGCCTGTTAATAGAGGCCAGTGGGAGTTGTAGGGAAGGAAAGCCAGGAATAGTCTCTGCCTGAGCAGTTTTCTCTTCAGCTTTGGCAGAGCTGCAGAATGGAGCAGAGGGTGGAAGTGTTGCTCCTGGCATTTGCTCTGGGCAGTTCTGGTGGTGAATGGGAGCTGAACCCTCCCAATCCAGGGGCTCTGGGGTTCTGTGGAAGGGGCTGTCAATGACCAAGGAGTGTTTTATTTACTGTGTGAGGCTCCCTAGTGGCTTGCTGTGGTCATGGAGAGCACAGATTTCTGGAATTGTTCAAGCTGAATCCTGAATGTTCACTCACAGTGGATTAGTGAGGCAGTGTGGATTTTAAGGGAGTTACCTGCTCCACTTGTTATCTTCTGTTATTTCAGTGGCTGCAGGAATGCATCAGCCAGAGGAATTCTCTTGCTTCCCTGACCAGTACAGAATGTTCTAAAGCTTTTTTCCTTTCTTGTTTTCCCCTCCTCACTTCAGAGGGAAGTTTATCGAGGTGTGGATGTACAGCTGATTAAGATCTTTTCCAGCCTTAAGGATTCTCTGTAGAATACTTGAGGTTTCTTCACAGTAACTTTCCAAATAGTGCTCCTTGCACTTGGGTGGTGCTGGCATCCAGCAGGGAGCTTGTCCAGAACTTGTGATTATTTTCTATAAAATGCATGTACACATCTCTGCCTGAATGTTTTTCTCTGTTGTATATATCATTATTTTTAATCTTTTTTTTTATTTTTATTTTTTTTTAAGGATTGGACCTATCCCATGAGGAGAGAGATGCAGGTAGGACACTTTTATTTACTGTTTGAGGCCAAACCCATGGAGCATTTAATGAGGAGAAAAAAGAGCTGCTATCAAAATCAGTCTTTACCTGTAAAGTGTCAGGCAGCACCATGGGAGACAGAATTAATTACTTAATTAAGGTGAGGATTTGCCAGCTTGGAAAACAGGTGTGTTTGCATCTCTGTTGTGCAGATACTAAATCAGAAATCCCCCAAATATTACATTTTTGTCTATCTGAATGTTTTTAGATGATTACTAAAAATGTATCAGAGCTTTGCCCTCTACCTTAAACTTGGAAGTGTTCTCCAGTGGGATGGACAATTAAAATCTTCCTGCCATGGTGTCAGTCCAAGCTTTGCACATGATAAAATCTGCACACCTGCATATCTTCATTGGCAGGGAGATAAATGGTTAAAAACTGATATTTTCCCTCTGCTAGGCCACAGCATGCAGAATTTCCATGTGTGTGTCTCTTTTCATGAGAGCAATTTGGAATTAATACAAGACAGGATTATAAAGCAAGTTAAGAGTTCCCTTCACTTGATCTGGGGCTGGGTGAGATGGAGGAATCAACCTGGAACTTATCAAGGACTTTGTTCCTGGTCCAAATCAAGATCTCCAGCACCAAGATCATGTTTCTTTTATCCTGCCAAACCAATACTTTTTTTTTTCCTTGTCCTGCTATAAATGACATTGATTACACATTTCAGGAATATGTTAATTATTTGTGTCCATGGCCATGTATCTGAGGTGAGTGAAACGTGTTATTTCAAATCATTTGGAGTTGATATTAAATGTCTGTTTTTCTCCTGCCTCTTAGGAAATCTTACCTGGGTTATTTTTAGGCCCATATTCTTCAGCTATGAAAAGCAAGGTATGATTTTCAGAATATTCTCTCCCAGGGAAGCTTTGCTGTGGTGGTTTGATTTGTTACTGTGGAGATCTGCTCGAGTGTATCTATAGAGGTGTAAATTTGGTTGCAGTTCTGAACTGGAACATGAAAAATGCCAGAGTGGAAGGAATATGTGGTGCATTTGTGGGATGGTCTGAGCTATTTGTATTAAAATTGAGGCTTAACTATAATTTTTCTCGAAAAATTTAAACCATTTGAGACACTTCACTGATTGCTATTTCCTTTGCTAAAGTGTTGCAAGACAAATAGAACTGGTCACTTACACACAGAAATTAAAACAAGGAAAATTAAATGTACAATAAAGTCAAACACTGCTCAGGCACAGCTTGGCTCTGCAAATTTGCCTCATGGTTTAAATGATCTTATTTTCATGGTCTGATTCCAGCAAGAATCCAATGCTGGCTGCAAATTCCTTCCTCATGCAGGGACTTGAAATTTCAGGCAAATGAAAGGTGGGGAGAGACAAACAAGTTCATTGAATGTCTTCTGTTTTTGTCATTTTTTCTTTTGGAAAAACAACATTTACACTGGGAATTCGAGAAAACCAGCTTATTTCCTTGATAATTGCCTTATTTTGTATCAAAGTACATATTTTCTTTTTATTACTGTCTAATAGATGAATCTATAATTTAAAAAAGGTATTTTTTTCTTTCTCCACAGCTACCTATACTCCAGAAACATGGAATAACCCATGTAATATGCATACGGCAAAACATTGAAGCAAATTTTATTAAACCAAACTTCCAGCAGTTATTTAGGTGAGAAATGATCAAGATTCCTTTGTGGGTGTGTTTGTGTTCTTTCCAAATATTTTCACGTTGTCAGAATTATTTGAAAAATGTGCTGAGGTGCAGAAAGACTTTAAATCCAAACCAGGAATTTTATTTCATCCTGAACGAGTCTACAAATTGGGATTTTGCATCGTTTGCAGTAATTGTTTTCAGTTTAAAGTGGTTTCTGAGAGGGGAAATGTGTCAGGGGGTGTCGGGGGAGATTCCTCACTCCTTTGCTCACAAGATTCTTGATGGAATTTCAGGAGTTGAGGATTTAAAGCTGACAAAAAGTTGTGTTGGGTTCCTCCTGCGGGAGGGGTTGTAGCAGCTCCCAGGAGCAGCAGCTCCGTGGTGTTGTCAACTCACAGGAAATTTCCTTTGCAGGTATTTAGTCTTGGATATTGCAGATAATCCAGTGGAGAACATAATCCGATTTTTCCCTATGGTGAGTAGATGGATTGGGAAGGGAATTGCCCAGGAGTTTTCTGAACTAACAAATGCCAGTTTCACGTTTGGGATGCTCAGCCTGAAGCACCAGGAAGTGCTGCCAGCTCTTGACTTTATTATTGACACTTTCATAAGTGTAATTAACTCCTTTTTACAAGTATGGAAACAGGTGGAGTTGTAAGAGCTGCTTCTTTTTATGGTATATTAAAAAAAAAGAAATAAAACTTATAAAAGACTGGCCTCAAAACAGGGATTTGATCATGGGGGAATTCTGGGATTCTTTACCTGGGGTAATCTTCTATTTGAGCCCAAGAATATCTACATTTCTTGTATCGAATTCAAAATAGTAACTAAGTTTCACATTGTCTTAAAGCATATTTGCTGCAGAGGAATTAAAAAGTAACTTGTAAATTAAGCAATGCCCATTGCTGGTTTTGAGCTGTGGGTTTGTATCTTTATTTTAGTTCATTTTGCAACTGAACAAAAGGATTTTGTTCCTTCTTCCATTAAAAAACCCAACAGTGCCTTCACTGGTTTTGCACTGATAATTTTAGGAATAGTTTAAAGTACAAAAGAAATACAAATGTCCAGTTGAAGTGAGGTTTAAGTCTGCATAAAGGTGCATTATTGTCACTGTAAATAAAGACTGATATAAAAATTGTACCCAATTTAGGTGTTACTACAACTTGCACTTAAAATAATCTGAAAGTTTGAGTCATGTATTTTTTTTTTTTGTCTTTTCAGACTAAAGAATTTATTGATGGAAGTTTACAAAGTGGAGGTAAAATTATGTGAACTTTTCCCTCATTTATTAGGGTGTTGTTAAAGCTTTAAAACTAACTTAGGGGTATATATTAGAGGTTCTTAAATATGAGCTTTTCTTGAATTTGGGGGTTTATTGTGCTTGATTTGAACTATATTAGATAAATTCAGAACAAAATGTTCTTTTCACTTGCTTCTAACTGGAAAATCAACCTCTGGGGTTTGGGCTTTTTTCACTTGAAACACAACTGAGTTCTGTGCATGAAGTTTTCTTGTCCCCTCTCTAATGTAGGGCCTGAAATGTTCATTGTGGCCCTTCTGTCACTCAGAATCCTCAGAGGAGCAGCAATCCCAGTTCCTGTATCCCAAAGGACAGGGTGTAGTTAGAAATTCAGGGTGAAGGAAGACAACACCTGTTTTTCTTGGATGTGCCTTGCTGCCTCGTTCTCCATAACAAGGGAAAACCACATTTCAAAGGATTTTATTCAGTTTATACAAACATGGTTAATTTTGAGGGGTT
The DNA here is from genome assembly GCA_013401035.1 of Horornis vulcanius. Taxonomy (NCBI): domain Eukaryota; kingdom Metazoa; phylum Chordata; class Aves; order Passeriformes; family Scotocercidae; genus Horornis; species Horornis vulcanius. Next base: position 2,572 of record VZUA01020462.1, on the reverse strand, counting down.
TTTTTTCCTTCTCAGGTAAAGTTCTTGTCCATGGGAATGCAGGGATTTCTAGAAGGTAGGAAATGATCCATCCTGATATGAGTATTTTTAAACAATTGAAAAACATTTTACTGATTTTTATTTGTTTGTTCTTCCAGTGCTGCCTTAGTTATTGCATACATAATGGAAACATTTGGGGTGAAGTACAGGTAAGAGGAGCTATTCAGGTTTTAATTCAGGTGGTGTGAGTGAATAATGATTTTGGAGGGAACAGCAATTTGTGTTTTCAGTCTCAGTGCCTTACCTAAGACTTCACCAGGGGCTGATTATTCCATTTTACTTCACTGCAGTTGTGTTTACACCTTTTTATTTTTGTAAGAATCAGGTGCTGCTGCTCAGGAATCAGGGCATCAGCCTCCATCCATGGATAAAACCTCGGGAGAGGCCCCAGGGGCTGTTCTGAGCTTGTGTTGGACAGGAAAGGGAGCTGAGCACTGGGGTGGGCAAACAGAATTGTACAACTGCTGCTTCCTGCTTTGGCCAAGCAATTTCAGTTGTAAAAACCAGTTCTGAGGAGAGTTTAGAGCTTCTGTAGTGCTGAAAAATTGATCATCTGAAGGAAGACACAAACCACTGAGACTTTTATATATTTTTCACTCAAGTGTTTTCTTGTCTCTTTTTAAGGGATGCATTTACTTATGTCCAAGAAAGAAGATTCTGTATTAATCCTAATGCTGGATTTGTCCATCAACTTCAGGTAACTTTTTTTTCTTTTTTTAATTCCTGATCATAACTGAAAAGCCATTTAATGAATCATCTTCCTGCCAAGCAGATAATTACACAAATATGCTTGAAGGAAATGTCAGGAGCTGGAGTAAAGCTTGGGAGGAAGATGAGTGGGCACTCAATTCCTTAGACTTAAGCTTTGGACAAAGAAAATCCAGGAATGGAGGAGAAATAAAAATCCTGGTTTGTGCAGTGATTAAGAGGCTCTGAAATGTCCTGCCTGGTGCTGAAGGAGCTGCAAAGGAAATGTTGTTTGTTCCTGAAAACCATTTCTTTAGTCATCCTTGAACTTTTCTTTTCCTCTGTCTTCCTGATGGTTTTTGTCATTCATGTTAAAGCAACAAAGAGTTCTCCCAAATCTGCGCCTCAATGTGAGACACACTCTGAATTAGCCCTGCTCATCCTTGCAGAGCTTTATGCCAAAGTAATTCCAATCAATTTTGGGACCTTTCCAGGAATATGAAGCCATCTATCTAGCAAAATTAACCATCCAGATGATGTCACCTCTGCAGCTGGAGAGATCCCTCTCAGTCCCACCTGGCAGCACAGGTGAGAACCTTCTCCTGCTGGGGGGGTGTGAGGGGATTTTTTTTAAGCAAACCTTTAGCAGCAGAATCCCAAACTCTTGGGAAGGGCTTCTGGTGTGCAAGCTGAGTTTAAATTTCAGTGTGAAGTGTTTAAATATCCTGGTTTCCCATGGCTGAAGTTCCCTCTTGCCTCCTGCAGGAAGTTTGAAGCGGATGCACGAGGAGGATGAAGATCTTGGCACCATGCAGGTGGCAGCAGCACAGAACGGGTGATGGCTGAGGACAAGCACTGCTTGTAGTGAGAATTCCTGCCAAGAAAGGTGAAGAAAACTAGGGGAAAAAACAAAAAAAACAAAAAAACAATTAATGCAAAACAATGAACACACATAGCTTCTTTTCAATTACATGTTGCTTTCAGATGTAAATCTGCCTCTGCAACACACTAAGCATCATTTTTAAGATGTTGGACTTCTTGAATGAATAGATGGCACTGATTGTTTTACTCCTTTTTTACACTTTACAGTTTTATTCTAAACCAAGATTTTTGGACTTGCAAAGAGGTATTATTGCAATAATGCACTTTTCATACTTGAAATTTCTTTATTTGTATGATATAAAGTTATTACTTTAAACAAAATGCAAGCGGGGGGGGATTTGTTTATAAAGTTATTTGTGTAATTTATAACAAGAGACTTTAGTAAAGAAAAAGTTTGCTAAAATTCACCTTGTTCTCAGTATGTATTATGGCAAAAGTGTGCTTTAGGAACATAAACATGGAGGTTAATGCAAGTTGAACTGTCTAGAACATCCTCAAACTGGTTTTCAAGGAGTGGTTGCTGTTGCAAGGCAGTAGTGGCATCATTTGAGGTAAAAATTGGATTTGTCTTTGAAAACTGACCATAATGGGATCAAGACTTCAAGGATTCACCTCAGCTTTTGTAAAACCTTAGACTCAGCTAAGGGAACACTTCTTGGTGCTTGAAGGTTTTCACATTGGGCATTGTCAGGGTGATTTGTGCAGCTGTAACTCTCCTGTCTCAGCAGCACAGAGGTTGTGCAAGCACAGTCCTGGTTATGCATCTGCTTTATTTCCCAATGTTTGTTGCCTAAAAGCCAGGGCTGGAATGATTTGGGAGCACTGTGGTGACTGAGTAAGGCTGTTAGAAGAACTTGTGTCTTTGGGAAGTCTGAGCTTGGTAAGCAGACTGTGTTTTAACAGGGGAAAAAATGGGCTCAGGATTTGGGGATCAGAGCATCCAGCATCCAGCAGCACATTCCTG
>VZUA01020458.1:46348-78809 GCA_013401035.1 Horornis vulcanius | reverse complement strand
ATCCAAGTCATTTATGAAGATGCTGAATAGCTCTGGGCCTAGACAGAGCCCTGCAAAACCCGACCAATGACCAGTCACCGCCTGATGGCACCCATTTATAAATGATTTGTAAATTATATGGGGCTCCAAGACAGTCTTTGCAATAAAATCCGTGACAAAAGCAAAAGCTCTCTCATGTGAAAAAATTCGTGAAGGCATGGAGGGAAGTGATCAGCACCTTGTACATCACACTTGAAGAGTCATTTTCTGTTTGCTTATGTAAGATCTAAAGGACTGCAAGCACTTGCAGTGTCACCACAGGCAAAAAGTTCACAGTGTTTTCAAAGACTGTCACTCAGGCAGGACATCAGTTACAGGGCACTGGTAAAATCTGAGTAATAAGCTCCAGGAAGATGGCATGTTCAAAGGTATTGAGATGGCAGTTTTAGGCACAGCCATTATTCACATGGATCTCTGCCACTGAGGGAAATTTATTAGAACTTTCAATTTGATCGCAACAATATGTAAATTGGACTGCTCAAATGAGGATATATGGTGATGATGTATGGTAGGAGTCACCAACTAAAGATTGGAAGTAGGGATGAAAAAATGATGTGATTACTGTGGTCAGGCATTCTGAAGGTCTTGGTTTAAAAGACTGAGCAAGATGTACTACACCAGAGAAACCCACTAGAACACAGTTGCTTAGTAATAATAATAAAGTGACTGTCATAAGTACTGAACTATGGAATACAGTATATCAAAACCAGGTTATTATAGAAACAGAGACACAAAAAGAAAAGAAAAATAGATGAGTCATATGGTCTTGTTGACCATATCTTGTTAATTCTGCAAGCAGTAAAATTTATGAAAACTATCAGATTCCTGTACTAAATGGTCTCTGTTTCATCTGCATTGCTGTTCAGATGTGAAGAGTTTTTCAAAATGAGGAAGTGATGATACATTTGAGAAAAATTGGCAGATGATGTTAACCAGAACTACACTAAGAGACCATTGGCCTCTATTTATTCTTTTAAAACATTTTTTCCTTTAGTCTTGTATGAGGAAAAAAAGCAAGTTCTTTTACAAAGCAAGTCCACACTGACATTAGTAAGAGTAAAGATCTACCATGTGAGAAAGCATGTTTATTGTCCTTCACATTTTAATGGGGATGAAAACCATGGAGTGACACCCATTCGGGGACTATCAAATCCTCTCATTTCAATAGGCAAACACCTTAACAAACCTCTGTCTTCAGAAAGTGCCAACTACTTCTTCAGAACACCCTCAAAATCACCTCAAATACCTCATCCCTGTGCTAGCATCTGGCATCATACACAAGACAAGCCCTGACCACCACCATCATACTTGTATGTGAACAGGACTCACACTGAACACAAAGACCCACAAAGCTACATGCTGAACTGGACAGATGACTGCAGATGAAATTAAGGCACACAATAGCCAGGAAACTGTAATTGCAAGGAAACTGTACTGTAAAAAGCCAGTGAAAGTTGCAAATATTTGGTATTGTTAGATATAGAAATATCTATACAATATTGTTGATATTGTATAGATTAAAAATACAGTTCCCATCTTGCAGTAACAGTCACTTTACAGACAAGAACAAACCTTTGCAAAGAGGAAGAGGTATGCAGGAGTGCTATCAAGTCACTTCAATCCACAAAAGAATCACTAGATTTTAAGTTACAGTGAGAAAATGCAGACACCTTTCATGACTATGGTCATTTCTGCTGAATGCTTCCCTCTGTGCCACATTGCAGATGGCCACTTTCAACCTATATATCTGTGTCATCAACACATGAGTCAAACAAAAAAAGTGGAACTTTACAGCAATTCCCTGCTGTTCAGATCACTGTATAGCCCTGAACAACAAAGATGTCAACATGGGTTTTCTATCTACCACAGAGCAGATGAGCCATCACACCGAAAATCTCAGTTTCTCAAAGGATGAAAAGCAGATATAGCTAAGGATATCTAATCTATACTTGCCAGAATCCAACAGACATACCATTTTCCTGCCATTGGCAGCAAAATCAAGGCTGCAGGTTAAGAATCAGCATACACACCTGCTCCACACAAGGGCTGAAGTACCACAAACCTCTGGCAAGCTCAGCATCCTCCTGGATCCACTACAGTGAGGGAGGTGTTTGAATAGTCTATCTGTAGTCCTCCTGCAGTAATTCAGTGAACAGAGATCCATGATAACTGGAAGTGACAATGACAGCTGAGCAGTAAATAACAGGTATCTTTCCTCAAGATGAAAGGGATTGGAGAAAAGCTGGCATTGCACTTTAAAATGCTGTGTCTAAACACAGAAAGCTATTGAGAGTTTTGAATCACCATACCATAAAAAAAAATCCTATGTAGCAGGAAAGTGCTCATTTCAGTCTAACTTTTTAAGCTGGAAAATAAGGGATATAGCATTATATATTATAGTTATTGCATTCTTTGAACTACAACTAGCAAATTCTGAAATCTGATATCTACTTATCTGGTATCTAATTCCACCCATCAATAAGAGCAGAGGTTTTATTTTGGATATGTACCAGTTTCAGTCTTCAATGGCTTTACACTCATTGAAACATGAAAGAGCAGAATAACAGTTGAACTTGATGATCTTAGTGGTCTTTTTCAATATTAATGAATCTAAAATAACAAAACATATTTTATACATAACATAATATAACAATATGGAAAAGCTCTCAGGAAAGATGAGGCAGAATCTGGTGCTGCCCAGAAAGATAAAAACTGCTATTTTGGGAGAAAAAAAAAATTAGTCAACCACAGTATCTATGGGTATTCCTACATGAAGATTAGACCTCCAGGTGTAAATAACTACAGTTTTGCAAATGGCTTGCAATCCTGTTTTCCTGCCTCAAGGCAAAGCATCCTTTTAAGGTACCTCACACAAAGCTGACAAAAAGAAAAGAAACTGAGCAATATCTACTACTGAAAACTGAAAGCAGAGTGTATGCCCCAGTGACTGGCATAAGTCAAAAGAAATCAGTTGTAGTAGTGAATTACCTTCCAGGTCTTCTTCAGACAGACATAGAGAATTCAGTCCAGACTAGGCTACTGTAAAACTATCCCTGGATTTGGTACCTTTTAGTGACATTTGCCATAACTAACCTCAGTGTGATACAGGTTAAAAAAGTAACTTGCTCTATGCAGAGGTCCCTCTGAGCACCACATTCACACAGCCTAAATTACACTCAAGTCCCTGTACTTTATATTTTCTAAAAGCAGAGTGTGATTTAATAACGTATTTCAGTCCCATGAGTTGTCTTTTCCAGCAGTTGCTCCATCAATGGATCTGTCACCACTGACAAAACACAAGGAACTTTAGGGATTTTAAATCCATCTGTTGATAAAGTTACATGATGAGATTTCTGGGATCATCTTTTAAACACAATGGGCAATGACTACGACTGCACTACTGCCTACCTGCCTTTCTACAGTCTTCAAGAAATGCCTTTTTTAAGCATTTCTTAGTATAACTGTCATCAAAAAGAAAGATGCATAACTGCACATGCCCTTTAGAACACAATTAAGCAGAATCTGTACTCTCTTGATGCTGAGATCTCAGCAGTGAGATCTCCTGTAGTATCATAGCAGTTTTATCTGTTGCATCCTGGGGCTGCATGAGGGGGAGAAAAAAATATAATTATAATCAGCACCTTCAGCTTCAATCAGCAGCATGTCCCAAGACTGCAGGATCTGAAATTCAAATGTATGTTCATCCTACTGTTATTGGGAGGAGGGGTCCTGCCAGGGGAAGGAAATACAGAAGCATTCATTCCAAAGAAATAGAAAGTGAAATATAGTTGACCATATTCATCCTTTCACAGAATAGTTATGTGTCTCACTAAAAGTATACTTACTGTCCAGTCATTAATGTTTCATGTGGGCAAAAGATATTAAAATAAATATTCCCCATCCAGCTCTAACTTTAATGACTATTATTTACATCAATAGTTTTGCCTATAGGATGAAAAGCTGCTCCAGAGTTCTCTCACTACAGACTAACCTTTACTTAACCCTGAGTTTCCACTTGGACTGGTCACACATTCTCCTCCAAGGGAAAAAGCCTCCAAGATTCCATTGCTACCCACACTAGCATAGCATCTGAACTGAAGAGAGTGATCTGCACTGTACAGATTTTGCTATTTGAACTCTCCAAAACAAAAATCTATTCCCCTTCAAAGGGCATTTCTAGCACTTATTGTTGTAAAGACATAAAAATAATCTTTATCCATAAAGCCATTCAACAAACACCTACATATATTTGCAAACAACTGGAAGAAATTTCTAGGGATTCCTTTAATTTCCGTATGTAGTCATCAATGACTAGTATCATAAAGGTTAAAAAACATACTTTTCAACTAAAATTGGACTAAAATTTTCAGTCTGCAGGCTTTGGGACTGTATTGTCACAGTCACATCACATTATTTCCACCAAAACAGCTGGAGGTTTCCAGTGTAGGAAGCAATTATTATGAAAAGTGTCAATGTGTCATTCTCCCCAAGCCACATGATTAACTACACATTATAGCATTTGACAAGTAGCCAGCTCCAAGTCTCCATAAGAAAAAGGGAAATGGAGTAAGAACACACGTGCAAGTCACAATAAAAAAAGAACAATTTACCCAGTGCTGTGTGAGCAGATTTTGACATTGCTGACTGATGCCACAGTTGTGATACACTTCTAGAGTTTAATTGTTTTGGTGGAAGGGATGCTTAGGTCTGCATGCATGAATGAACACAGTTTGCCTTGTCCTGACAATGCATGTAACAAAAGGTGTCTATCTAAAACAACATGCCCAGTAATTATATCTTCAAGGAATGGTGCAATCATTTTAGGAGGCAACAGTCACAATTCATGGCAGGGATGAGAGAAAATGTCCCTCCCACCAAATGCACAACAAAGAAACAGGGTTACTGTGATACATTTCAGACCTGAAAGGCTGAATTTAATGATAGTGGTAGGCACAAAGGACCACACACATCCCTGAAGATTCCTGGACCAGTGATTTCCCAGGGTATGTCCTCACAAACAAACAAAGGTGTGGTGATAGCCTCAAGCAGGTATATTTCTTAGCATATGGTTCATCTACTATGCTAACCCATGTAATCTGACCAGTTGTGTTAGAAAACAATAAAGCAAAAGACAAGACAATAACAAGCCAACAACCTGGCTACACATCCCCTAAAACAATCAGAAGTGCCTTCCTCTACGTCCTCCCCCCATTTACCTGCACAAGTCAGACTGTATACCAAAAAACTCCATACACCGGTAGCACAAACTACTCCAACAGCTTGGAGTGCCAGTATCTCATTTTTCCATTTCACTTGGCACTAGGAGGACCATGCTATCAATTTTGTAACTAATAATTTGTGACTGTTTTGAATATTTGGAGGGGAAGGAAAAAAACAAGTTGTGGGACTTCATCAAAAAGAACATCAATACTTCTAAGCTGGAGTTAAGACAAGGAAATGATACAAAACATATGAGATCCTGAATCCTTATTTCACTTATAGCAGGCATCTCCTGTTTGTACAGTGTATTCTCCAGCTACTCATGGTATATTAAATGAATGGAAACTCTGAGCTTTAGCATATGTATAATAGCTACAGTGTGCTTTTTTGTGCAATGATATGATTTTCCTACTGTATTGAAAAACACACATGGATGCATTTATATATGTCAAAAATACCCGTATGGGCTTTGATATTAATCAACAACACATGTCATCCTTGGTCAAACTGTACTTTAGGCTGTATTAAACAACATAGAGGTAAGCTGGTAAAAAGCATGTGAGTTCCTCAGAACCTTGAAAAATCCTGAAAAAAAACAAACACCCCCCAAAAAAACAAATCAGTTATGAGAAAGACGTTCTTCCACAGTGAATCAGAGTCCAATAAGCCTCTGGTCCTTCCATAGTGTAGCTGTAACCCAGATGTCCCTCACACTCTTACAGCTGTAAAGATCTGTGGAACACAGCAGGACAAGGGGCAGTTTTTCATCTGTGTTTCAGACAAAAAACTTTCACTAACTAGACTAGGCCAGTTTAGCAAACACTTGGTGATAATATCCAAGAAACACAAGTTCTAATCCTCAATATGTGGCACCCAGAAGGATGAGGGTGACATCATTAGCACATTTGGAAGGTGCTAGATATTGAAATGCATCAAGTTGTTGCCAGTGCACCAAAACAACTGCAGAAATGTAATTGCTTACTCTGAAAGTACAGGTACAGGGAAATCACAGATGTTTTTTAACTGTGGGTTTGCATGCTAAACAGCTATATCCACAATCTGTACTGAATTATTGTTCCCAGTGGCAGGAATGTTGGGCAGATCCGTGTTGCACACTCAGACATGGAAACACCATCCTGTCTCCCTCCCACAATACACGCAGCCGAGGCAAAACACTGCACCGGGACACAGGACAGCCACAGTGAGGCAGGGTGAGAGCAGCACAGCAGGGAAAAGCAGCTCTGTGGCTGTGAGGCAGGCTCACACATGGCTTCTCCTGTGAGCCAAGAGTGACACCTGCCGGGATACAGGCTGGCCTCACCTCAGGGAACTAAGGAGAGCCTGGCCAGGAGAGCCCTGACTGCCCTGACTGACAGCTTTGGCTCCTCGCACACACATCCCACCACCTGCACTTCAGAGGAATCCACACACTCAAGAGGCTCCTAGACAAACACCACATCACACAAGACAACAATGGCACACCACATCAAAACTCTGCAGCAAAAAGGAGCAGTTAATGTTTGTGTAAGGAATAAAGGACAACTGAGTCCACTTCAGAGCAGTGAAAGAGACAAAAAGCAGAGTTTGAAAGGTCAAAGGCATTCATTGCAATCCTTCCCACACCTGTCCTATATGACTTTCTGGGACAGTGACACCACCTTAGAAGTGAAACAGAGAACAAGGAAAATAAAAACTGTTGGAACTTTCATTAGCTGAAAATGATGTGCTTGTGTTCAACATGGTGCCAAGTCTTGAGAAAAGATTACAAGAAGTTCAATATCCACATCTGTTCTGAAGATTTATAGAAAGTTCAGCAAAGAAAAATTTTGTGCAGCAAGTAAAGGAGAATTAGCTCTATATTGTAGTGTGACTGAGTATTCCTTATCCTTATGTCTCAACCTATACTAGCTCTACTGTGCTACTCCTGGGGGGCTCTGTGGGCCCTGCAGTTAGCACAGGCTCTGCAGTGGTAGTAGGGTAAGTGAGCACAATTTAACTTACACTACAAACTCAATCCCTGCCTTTTTCCTACAGCACCAACCTCTAATTGATTCCGTTCTCTGTGATTTTGAGGTAGAAAACCCCAGACTGAAACTCAGGGCACAGACATTTCCTATTCTGTTCCACCTCACCCATTCCCAGACATCAGGGGAAAATAGGAGTTGGAGGAAAAGGAGGAGATAAAGTAACATCCCAGGAAAAAAACTCAGCTTTGCACTCTGCAGCTCTAATTTCATCTGTTCAGCAGCAAGAGGGTGAATGTAAAATAATAGAACATTGCTGCCACCTTGTGCTACAAGAGATGTCTGCAATCGAGGGGTTTCTTCTTACTTTTTTAAACCACAAAACCAGAACTTATATTGGTGCATTCAGGAGAGAGGGTGAACAAAGCCCCCGTGTCCCCTGCAAAGGGCTGGCGTTGCCTTTCCCCAGAGTGCCCAGCCCAAAGCTCATTGCTGGCTCCACTCCCTGCCAAGGGGGCTCCCAGGGCCCCCCAGCCAAGTACTGCTGCAGACTGTTATAAATACATATTATAATACTGGCTTTTCATAAATATTAAAATGGATGCTATATGTATCATGTTAAAGTAACTTCACTATAAATATATAATTTTAATTTCTGCTATTAAATAACTTAGACATAGTAGTGAAATAGCTGATGTAGTTATGCTTGTGGTAATTGAACTGCCTGCTTGGTTGGGATAACATCAGTGAACATATGATGAAGACCCTGCTGCTGATATGCCAACTATCAGCACCTGCTGTCTGTAGAAAGTATGGACCAAAACCCAAGCTGGAGGTGATAAAAAGAACAGACCAAAACCACAGCCAAGAAATGCACATGCTCTAAAAAGGTGGACCCGAGGAGGAGCCCTGCTGAACAGTTCTTGGTACATGTAAACTAGTTTGGGGAAAAGTTTAAATATGCATAATTGTTTATGAATATGCAATAGGTTGGTGCAATAGAAAAGGTATGTAAAGGGTGTCTCTGAAATAGCAGGTGTGCTCTTGGCTGAATGCCAAGCACCCAGCTGCTAAAAGCTTTGCTTTATTACCTTTGTCTCCTATTGTCCTTTATTAAACTTTTAAATTTTACCAGGAGACTGAACCTTGTTTTTCACAAGACACAGCACCCACAGCGCCAGGTGTCCCCAGTTCCCCTTAACCAAAAGGCACCAACGCTTTGGTACCTCCCTTGATCATCACTAGTCTTTGGTACAGATCACCCATGCTTTGTATTTCTGAGAGGAAGCTCACCACAAGTACTTACAAGGTGGCATGGCTGTCATTGACCTGCTCAACTTGAGGCAAGCAACCCACACAACCACTTTTAATTGACAGTAATCAGAGGGTTTGATTCTGGCTGAAACCCATTACACACCACAGCTTACAAGAACTGCTAGTCTGGCAAAGTTTGTGTTTGATTTCATGCTCAAGCACATTTTGAATAAAGTCATATTCTTATAGAGAGATTTTTACAACACTGGTTTCTGAGAAATATGTTTAAAGGGAGATAAATTTTGACAAAAAACTAATTTAAAAAATATATGAGTGATTGTTCTCCCACAGCAGTGAGTACTAACATAAAAATTATACCTTTGTCCAAAAATGCAGACATGTTTTTACGTATTTTAAATCTTTAAAAAGTGCTATCCCAGAAATAGAAATGAATGCAACTGGTGAACCAGAAAATAAAGGAAACTTTTTCAGAGAGACAGAGGCCTTCATTTCTTAACCAATCCAAAAGTCTGCAATAAGAAAGTGTCCAGATTTTCTTGACTCCAAACAGACATTGGAAAGCATATAAAATAACCTAGCTTTATGGCTGTCCACTATGGTTCTTGCCTCAAAAAATATTTCACTATCAGAAAAAAACCCTGAAGGCTCCTCCACCCATTGTCACAGAAAGCCTCACAGAATTGGCCATCCCCTTATGTCAATTTTGTTTGCCTTATCTGACCAAAAGATTGGCTATAGTCAGGTATGTTCCTTATCCAAAGAAGTTTCTGGGCTGCTCTGCTGCTTATGCTTTCTTAGAACTATAAAAATCCTGAACAACCCTAAATCTAGAAACTGTTACAAAATTGTTTGAGGTTTACCTCCCCTCTCTTCCCTGTTCTGTGCTAGACACTGTCATTCAGCAAGAGTTTATGTACATTAAAAAACTCTGTACCAACCAGTAGTTAGTTTACTTCAGGTTTGTTACTTCTATATTTTTACCTGGTCTAGTAATTCACCATTATGTTTTCTATTCCTATTGGCCATCCACCATCCCTCCCTCTCCTATCCTCAGTGTCATCTAAACAGCATTCAGGCAAGTGAAGTTGGGCAAAATGAATCAGAGTGTACTCACCAGGGCAATTCTCAATTCAGTCCCTACTTCATCATTTGAAACGATGCAGGATGAAAAACTCTACTCTGAATCAGTGAGAAAGTGAACATGAAGCATTCCACACCCCAGTCTGTCAAGCTGTGGCTACCCCCTAAGGGACACAAATGTGCATACCTCTCCCCAGTGCAAACCCATTTTCACTTCTCCAAAGCAGAATGAAAAACTTAGAGCTTCATTTTGCTCCAGCAAGACTGTCTCAAATGGCCAAAGGGCTGTTAAAATGTTTCCAGACATCAAAAACTTTTAATACTTTGTTAACAAATTTAATTCCTCTCCGTTATTCCAAATTGGGTGTAGCAATAGGAAAAGGTTAGAGTTAGGGCAAGCAAGTTGCACAGGGTAAGAGCACACACAGCTGCCTCCCCTCAGCACAAGGCTGCAGCTCTGTGCAGAGGCAGGCAGCTCTGTTACCCTCACTTCAGTTAAAGGCAGTCACCAGCATGACACTTCCACAGCATGCTCGCTGACAAAGATCCTGCAGCTGTTTCCAGTCCAGAAGAAGTAGTTCTGACAGGGCCTACAGACAGCCTTGGTGTCTGGAGAAAAACACAGCATTACTGTTCAAGCCCATCCTCTAGTGCACACGCAGAGCATATGTGTTCTGACAGCACTCACGACAGGAGCTTGGCTCTTTCACTGGAGCTGTCGGCACTCATTGTTTTAGTCTGCAGTCCTCCAGTTCAGTCCTGCAGTGTGAGCCAAAACCATGGCTGCAACACAGACATTGTGGAAATACCAGCAGACAGTCAATAGTCTCAAAAGTTAATGCTTTGCTTAGATATATCCAGGGAAGGTGTAGTGGTTGGACCTCTCCAATATAGACCACAGTGCAATATTTAAAGGAAAAAAATTATAATTTTATCCTTGCCATCTGCAAAGGAGCAATGCTGAAAAAGTGGTGGTGCCTCTGACACAGCAGTGTCCTAGCTGACACACAATTTTGCTATGTTACAAGTTCCAGCTTAACTTTTTCATTACAGACTTCAGCTTTATAATGTAACTACATAGGTCCTGTTCAGATAGGGCATTCTGAGTTTAAATAAAACATTTGTCTCCTACAACAGGATAAGAGTAATGAATATTATTTTAGTTATGGATTAAGTGTGCTAATAGAATACTTCATCTAATCCTATTTTCTAAGCAGCATGGCTACTTACAATCTCAAAATGAACTGTGTCATGAGAGTGGTTTCATACAGCACCAGGCTGCTCCTGGTTTGATGCAAATGTCACAGATGTTGTGGTTAACATCCACCACTGATGATCTGATTAAGCCGGCACTGAGTGGTACTGGAACACACAATGAATTAATTACCATCAGAGGGGTGAAGGGCTGAAGGTGTTTAGAATTTAAATTTGTCATGTTTATACAAATAAATCAGAGATAAACGAATACTCAAAATACCTTAGTGCTTAAAATTGATTTGCTTCTGTAGAAAAGAAATTAAATTCTGGATACAAACCAGTGAGCTCTAACAGACATAATACAGATTTTCATTGCAAGAAAGGCAACTTCTGCTTTCCCATTTCAGTAGTTGTCATAAATTCATTAACAACTACTTGAATACAATCCTTAACTCTTTTGAGTAGAACCATGGGATACAGGAGCAAACATTTTATCAGTTGTGGAGTTGGTTTACTGTTTACACATTGGGGGCAGAACACTACAGTACAGTGTAAATATTAATGTAGTTGGTGACAGTTACATGTTCTATGTTTGCAAGCAATTGACACACAAATCACAGAAAACAGGATCACATAAAAACAGAGCAGGAACAGAATGCAGAAAGCATTGGTCAGCACAGCAGGGAAACCATGCCAGCATGATGACACCATTAAGGCAAAGCTTCTCAAGCAGATTTGTCCTGTCAACAAAGAGACAGAAAGAGATGATTGCATATAATCTGTATGTTAGCAGAAATACTTAGCAGTTGCTCCTAGCTGTTGGGTAGAATTTAGCAATGATATAAACCTTGCATACCTTCAAGGATGCCTTGCTAGTTCAGACCTTGAAGAATGTTGTTTCTTCAAGTAAATTTGCTAATTTAGTATTAAGAACCTATAAGATCTTGTTGAAGAACCAACAAGCCATTGTGCTAGCTATTGTCCAAACACATATTTTATTTTAACATTACTCCTGTTTCAGCAAGCATACAATCACTGGTTTAATAATTATATGTATATTTGAGATCTCATACACAATTCTTACATGTTATATGACCTGGCTTTTACATAGTTTTGCTTTAAAAGCTTTATCTGTATTTCTACTGCTTCCTGGAAGAATCCCACAGAAGAGCTTCTATATATGCTTATCACTTTTAAAAATGCATGACTTCATCAGAAGGTGTCTCAATTCTGGTCTGTAGAAACATGACCCAAAATCAGTTAAAAATCAGTGGGAGCTTCCCATTGGGTAGTCTGGGCCTTGAAAAGCCCTTATGAGTCATCTAATCTTCATTATGCTGCACACTAATTTGTGCAACAAATGAATCTTCCTGGCACTCTAGCTCTTGTAGTGTGTTGTAGTTCTGAGTTTCATGCCTGGATGTTTTGATATTAGAAGGGTTCTTTTCTCAGGCTTTCTTCTGGTAAACAGAAGAACAATGTTTTGTAAATATAAGAATGTTTACATTCTTTCTTATAGGAGGGACCTTCTTCTGATGTCCCTCTGGGATGACCAATTGGTAGAAAGGTTTACCTTTTGTGTTACCAATCAAATTGGCTTCTGACTTTCTGTATAAAAGAAGAAGGCATCCCACAATAAAGGAACCCACGGAACTCTAAAGGAGCCTGCATGTTCTGTTGATGTCTCTTGTGACAGTGTGTTTCTTCGATTTCTACCTTCCTGGAAGCTTATTTCGCTTTTAAATACAAAGGTAAAAATCTGGTTTGACCTCATTCTCTCCAGAACTCAAGGAAACTGGATAGGCTGTCAGCACCAATCATGAGTATGTCCTTCCCCTACCCCTTGCCTTAGCTGCTGCTTCCCACATTGCAAGCAGTTCATTCCCAGTCATGCTCAAACACACGTGGTTTCAGTGCAGAAAGCTCTAACTGAGCCTCTCAGGGTAAATGGGACACAGGTACAAGTTGCCTCAGGTATAAAAAGCCCAACTCAGAGGTGTCACACAGTGGGCAGAGCCCATCTCCCCAAGCTTCAGGGGTGTATCTGTTCACACAGACAAACCCAGCTGCATTCCTGCAGACAGAAATATGCATCCTGAACAAAACTTTCAAAGGAACGAGACTACGATTTTCATTCTAAACATTTAGGTTAACTTTGGCATGCTGATCAAGATATACAGTGGCATAGTGCCCTAGCTTTCCAAACAGTACAACGCAGCTCTGCCACGCCTCCCACAGATTTGAGCAGGGCTACAAAGTGCTTATTCTGTTCCAACTACTCTTAAGGGGAACAAATGGGAAAAAGTTACTACTTGAAAAACAGCAAGCCTGTTACAATTCTTTCAGGGAATGTTTGCACCTAAGTCTCACATTTGTTCTTATCCTGCAGCAGAAACAGTACTTAAAGTTTCAAACACTTCGTTCAGTGCAGAAACTTGAGGCAAACCTCTTTCAAACGCATATTAGT
Source organism: Horornis vulcanius (assembly GCA_013401035.1). Taxonomy (NCBI): domain Eukaryota; kingdom Metazoa; phylum Chordata; class Aves; order Passeriformes; family Scotocercidae; genus Horornis; species Horornis vulcanius. The sequence continues at coordinate 65,567 of VZUA01020458.1, read as the reverse complement.
CTGAAGGGCTTCACCTGGCCCTAGCATTGTGAAACCTACTGTGTTATGTAAAATCCGTTCTAGCTTTGGGACAAAGGGGTAGTGCCCAGGCAGCACGCTGTTAATTCCAAACTGCTTCCCCAAAAAGTGATGTGGCTACATACAACTATATAAACCTATAGGTTATTATCATGGTCAATGCATTTGAAATGTGAGATGTTAATGTCACACTGTTCTGACCATGGGGTTCCCTCTGCCTGAACCTGACCCTCAGAAAGCTATATTGATTAACATTAGGAGTTGACCTACAAATCTATTGCCCTTCTCTCAAATTACCATCTTCTTAAGAATTCTGTATATATACTTTACCAACAAACACAAACACCAAGCTAAGATGTGGCTAAATCCACCAGATAGCTAGTCTTCCTGCCATTAATGCCTTAAGGATTAAATCCTAGTGGTAACTTGTGGGTCAAATAACTGCTAAATTCTGCTTAGAACTACATATAAATCTTGAATTTAAAAAAAAAAATCAAAGTCTACAGTGTTATCTTTTTGATTCTGGATAAAGGGAACAGAAGCAATAAAGCAGAAGCCAAAACGATTTCATATTTGCATTTTACTCATTTTGATATTTTCCACTTCAAGGTAAATCAATTTGTTCTGCTCCCATGAAGGTTAGTCCTTTCATCTGGCAACCAAACTCTTATCTATTTGTCCTGTACTGCCATCTCTCTCTGAAGCAGTGTTCCTCCAGGATGTCTTGAGTATTCTTGGGCTGCAAGTATCTAGCACAAGATGCTTGGTTTAGGTTTGTTTGGTAGGGTTTTTTTTTAATATCTTTTAGAAGGATTAAGGCTGAATGTCACACAGTGCCAATATTAAATCCATCTTTAAAACTCCAAGGAGTTAAATCTGGACAGCCAAACATTCTGATTCAGCAAGCTTTCACCACAGGTTCTTAGGAAGACAGAAACAGGAATGGATATCTGTGTTATCAGCAAACCAACACGAGTTCTACAGAGCAATTAGCAGGATCAGTAACATAATACTGCAAGGAATTTACATACTGCCAGTAGAAATCTTGAGCAGGATTTTAAAAAAATACAGAAACTGAAAAATGCTTCTAAATATCACATTGTTCTATTCTAAGAGGAAAGAAATGCAATAATGTGAGACTGCTTCACTTTTCAATCACAACTCAAAGGTCACAAAATAAATACTATGGTAACCAATGACTAATTTAGGATGGAAAGAGGCTGCATCCTCCAAAACCGAGAGACCTCACAGGGGTATGGCTTAGTTGAGTCTCTCCCTTTATTCAAATAAAATTGCAGGACTCCTCTGTCTCCTTTGTGGACACTGGCTTTTCACAGCATGATTTTCCACACATAAGGGATTGCAACACGCTGCAAAATTCAGCAATGCTAACTCATGCGGTGTGACAAAGTAGATGTATTGGGGATTTATTTTCCAAACTTCTTAAGCTCCACTATCCTGGTAAGGGTGATTTTTTTTTTTCCCCCCCATGTGTATTTTAAACAACCACTCTCATTTACCTCAGGTTGAAACCTCCCTTACTTTGGCAGAACAGCTTGCAAGGAAGTCTCTTAAAACAGAGCAAGAGGTCAAAATAGAGGCTTCACAAAGTGACTCCAGAAGCAAATCCTCCAAAGGAAGGAGTGGATGGAATATCCCTGACAATGAACCCCAAGGCCCAGCCCACAGCATCCATCTTCCAACACGGAGGCCACCAGCTGACCCTAGGCACCAGCACTTCTGGCACAGTCATAGGCACACTGGCCTGTCCAAAAGGTTTGCTGGCTGTAGAAACACAAGCATGTAAAAATATGATGGAGACAACAACACTCAGCCCCCAGGCACACAACACCCTGGAGTCTGGTCTCCCTCAGGAGCCATTTTAGTGAGAGGCCTGAGCACAGCTCTCACCACCCCCGTGACATGAGCTCCCAGCACCCACACCCACGAGATAACTTATTAGAGTGGCAATTCGGTGGTGATGAGAGAGATCTCTGGATTGCAGATCAGTTCTTGAAATGTGTTTATTGCATAGGTCATGGGTGCAAGAGCTTTTCCTGAGCTGCCAGCCCCAGCTCAAAGCGTGCCCAAAAGAGAGAGCGAATTTCCTTTTACATTACATTTTACCTCCTTCTGTGTTGAATATTCTGGTTAACACCAACCAACCAGTACAAGATACAAAACGTAGAGAATCTACATACAGCCTATGAGAACTACTACCATATCTTGCCACCTTCCAAAAACCTAAAGTCACCTTTTTCCTGCCACATGGCAGGGCCCATCCCCCTTGGCATCCCTCTGTCTGCTTAGGAGTATTGCCCAATCACCAGGCATTCAGCCTTCAGATAACTTAATCACTGTCTTCTGGCTTGGCATCCTACAATTCAAAGCTTCCTTTCAATTCTATTTCGCTTACAGGTTTTAAACTCTTAGAATCTTTTGCTAGGCAATCATATTTGTAGGGCCTTCCTGCCTCATCCTCCCCAACAATAACTCAGTGAGAAACCACAGCAGACACAGGTTCTCTGTCACAGTAACCACCTCGGTGGGGCAAGTGGGCACTGCAAGCCCTGCTCAGGCACTGTGGGGCTGGGAATGTGGAATAGTGGCACGGGACACTGGGCTGGAGCCCTCGGCCTCACCCTGGGGCAGGCCTGACCTCTGCTGAGGGACCTGCTCCTCCTCTGCCAGCAATGTAAGGCACCAAATCCTGAAATTGTGTGTTTGGCACTGTCAGGAAGCTCGTGAAGAGGTGGGTTGTGTTGTCTGTGTATAGTGGGGTGTACAGCAATTGGAATGGCAGAACTCCTTTGCTTCAGCCGGTGAATCAGCTGTTAGTACTGTCAGGAAAATCCACAAACTCCAGAGGTTTATGTCCAAAAAGGAGACAGAGGAGTCCTTCAACTTTATTTGAATAAAGGGAGAGAGGCCACCAGAGCACACACCCACAGAGATTTCTCCCTCTGGGTTCTGGAGGGCACAACCTCCCTTTTATCCTAAACTCCTAGCCATCTGTTGCCCTCTTCCTTTCCCCATTGCTGAGGTACTAGGAAGGTGCAGCCTTCCCAAACCACTTTCTACATATTCTCCCCTTGAACCTGTCATTTTACCCCAGAGCTCAGAAGTTCAGGCTTCTTGTCTTGTGCAGACCTTTGTCTATCTCAGGGGCAAAACTGTTGGCTCTGCAACAAGTCTGCTGCTTGAAGTTAGTAGAGACACCAAACCCATTTCAAAGACATTAACACCCATACCTTCACCCATCAAATTATTTGTAAAGACATTAACACACATCTTTTCTCCCAGTACCAATGAGGAAAGGTGAATCCCAAGATCGAAAATCATTTAGTTCAAAAGGATGTTTGCTATATAGATAGAGGTATTGATTTTTTTTAAGTGCTGTAGTTGGCTTTTTGTTTATAAACCATTAAATAGCGATGCCTCAATCACACCAATAATGTCTGTTAGGGAGGGAAAAGGTATTGGGCTGCTATTGTTAGTCAGGAGTTTGCAAATATTCAGGAATTAAAGCCTCACTCTTGTAAGGATCCTGAGGCAACCAAATTCCCTGGGCTGCCAGAGCAGGGCTCAGGAACTGTGAATGGACAGTGCTGAGCTCGCTGCTTGTGGCACAAGTGTTCTGGTCCTGAACCAAAGAGTGCAATTCAAAAACCAAAGACCATTTTCTGATAGTTTCAGGCCAAATTCATCTCACCCAGAGGACTTTTAGTTTTCTTCTAGTAATATTGTTCAGTGAAACAGCTCAGGTATTTTCTAAAATTAAATAGTTGATACTCAGTTGATACTGCTTAGATGCAAATAAGGAGGACATTAGCTGGGGCTCATGCTATTACTGGTTTTCCTCTCTAGTTTTATTACTTGAAATCCAGTTGTGCATAAAATTCTCAGATCGGGTAGGTTTTGTTTTAATTTCTTTTTAAATCCAGTATTATAAGGCAGTAGGTGACACCAACTAATGCGGTTGTTTCTAATGCAACACATTTTTTTCCTCATAGGCCTGCTGGTACAGTTCATAAGTAGTACAGCAAGAATTCATCTCTGGTCTAAAGCTAGCAGAGAAACCACTCAGCACCAACCAGACTGGTTTTCTTGAGGCTGAAAGCTGAAGGTGATTTGTTCCTTTCATGGTGGTGTTCCAGTAATGCATCAATTGTGCACAGAAATACTCCTGAATAGTGCAGTTATTTTTCTGGTGTTTTTCCATGGTAAAATACCAGGGAGAACAAAAAAGCATGGCACACAAAGTTACTCCAGATCTCCAGTGTGATTTATTTATGTGTAATTTTTTTAATCTTCTTGTGCAAGTATCTCATATAATTCCACAGGGAAAACATGCCTATCTATTTCTGTAATCCTTTTTGCTATTTCCACAGCCCTGGAAAAGATTTTTTTCTTTGTCCCTTAGTTATTGTCATATCACCAGGCAGTAAACTTATTTTTCTGCTATAAAATGCTAAATTAAAGTTAAAATAAATAGTCAGTTTATACTTGTAGACACCACCAAAAGATTGTGTAGTATTTCAGCTAACTTAGGAACACTTACATAATAGAGAAGAAGGTGCAGTGCAAATTATCTCTTTCTTCACCTGAGAATTCTACTCCTAAGTGACCTCTCCAATGTGTTGTTTTTTTCCATGCTTAGCATGACTCCCATAGTCTCTAGGCAGAAAATACTGAAAAGAGAATGATTTTCCACCCATTTAGAGATTCTGGAAAGTCTCAGTGATGATCACTTCCATTCTGAAAACAGCTGCAACACAGAATGTACTAGGTTGCTAAAGATTTTCCTGACTAATAATTCCTCTGCATTTCCTCTATGTATGGCAGTGATACTGTCATTTGTATAGTGTAAAATGTTCTAGACTTGGCCCACCAAAGATATAAAGCAGGGTTAATTTTTATTTTCTGCATGTGGAACACATGAATTTAAACTACGGAATTTAAAAGGTGGTCTGGGGATTTCATATTAAAATAAGTATAATACAATGTTAAATATAATAATAATGACTGATATATCATTTAATACAAGAATAAATTTCAGTGGGGAAGCAACATAAATCAGTGCTGCTTGCATTGTTTGTCAACTTGTCCTAATTTATCCTCAATCAAGCACTAATCCTTAACTATCCTGCTGAAGCTCAGTGAAAATGCATTTTTCAAGTTGGGAGAAGACCCTATATCAGGAGGAGGCCAGTGCCCCGTGTTTGCCTCCCTCATTAAACCAGTTAAACTGTGCTGCAGTTTCACAAGGCTCTTAGGAAAGGCCTTATTTGCTTGAACCAGGAGTGGGGTGTTTCACCCCATTTTCAGGCATGCTTTATAAAGAAGTTTCATAGTACTTATTAGTGCAACACACAGTTCAACACATATGAGACTAATTCTTCCATTAAGAAAAATGGTAAAGGGTTTGTTGGTTTTTTTTTTTAGTTTAGAATTACACCCAGAATGCCTAAGGACATATAGGATGTATACAGCTTTTAATGGTAAAGCTTGTTCTTCTACATGGGTTAAGAAAACTATTTATCTCTTCCAATAAATTCTGCTAAATAAAATTTTCAGCATAGTTCACCTACTTAGGCATAATTCACCTTTCTCCTGTGGATATAGTATGACCTGCAGTGGTGACCTTTCATAAACTAAGACTTATATCTCTAATGCTGCCTAGGTAATCTTCATTTGTATCAGAATAGTTATCATTATTTAAATTTTAGACTGAAACTCCTATCCCTAAAGCCAGACAATTGAATGTTATAATTTTTTTGCTATCTCAGTGCAAAATGTTTGTTAGTCACTTTAGCATAATACACCTTTAAAAACATTTCTAAGCCTCTCCTTGATGTCATTTCCAGGGAACATTGATTTACTTCACTGCTTTGATGCTTCCTTTTTTTTTTCTTTATCAATTAGCAAATCATTCTAGGTCCTTTCCTCCACAGACATAGAGTGGCAGTCAAGAAGCTTTAAAGTTGCACTCCTTTATTAAAAGAATTTTGCATTACATTATTTTGTTTTCAAAGGGCAAGGGACACTTGTATTAAGTTGCCATGAGCTATGTTTTGTCATACTTAGGCAGACCAGGGCTTCTTTGTGAATAGTGCTGCTGACATCAATGACATAAGTGAAATGTTGACTACCTGGGTTATCAGCATGGGAATCTGACCTTAGGAATTCATTGCTCTACTCTTCATCCATATGAAGTAGTAAAAGTTTAGTTCTCCTTTCCATGCATTACGTAGCCATGGAAAATTGAAAGTAGCATATATCAAGCCATATAGGGACTAGGAAAGAACTTGCTGGGTCATCTGCTCTGTCATCATCTTCCAGAGAAGAGTCATTGCTCTTTCAATCAGAAAACACGGAACATGGTCCAGGCTCTGCAAATACCTTCTGCAGTCTGAAGGTAGGTAGCTATCAGGGGCAAATCTCCTGAGATGTTTGTGGCATTTCTAGTTAATAATTCTGTTTGCTTTGCCTCAGTTTACTGTCAAACATTCTATGGCAATCACTTTATGTTTGTTAAGATAAAAGTATCTTGTGCGGTTCTGAGGCTAAATTGGAAGCCCCCTGGCAGGCTGACTCAGTGAAGTAGCAGCAAGGAGACTGTCACCAGTGTGAGTGGAGGGATGCAGTCTGGACATTTCACAAGTTACACTGTTTGACCTTCAGCTTGGGTGGTCTGACCAGTGTGCCTAACTCTGCTAGTGAGTGGGAGATCTGCATTGCAGGGCTCTGCACGTGTTTATCCCTGAAAGCAAGGGAGTGCATTAGAGAAGCTGCATGCACGAGGCTGGCTAATGATGCTCCTTCTGCTGGTGATGGAGTCAGGGACTCAAAGGGATTATGTTTGTTGACAGAGAGCACATCTGGCTGCCATATAGCCACGCACTCCAGAGGTCTAATTCTGTCCTGATTTACTCCCCATCTGGGTCATGGCTGTAACTCTTCCAGATGTGCCACAGATTGGTAAATATAAGTCTTTTATCAGTGACTAAATTTGGACTGAACTTGGTCTTCTGTATGTGCCTGTAGATTTAATTTAATTTTAGTGATACATTTGGATTTATGAGGTAATTATAGACACTTGGTCTGTGCCTAGACCTGCCACATCAGTGTTTATTGACCAGAATACATAACTATTGGAAAAAGGCTGCCCAAGTCCTGGCTTTATTTAAATTAGTGGGTTTTTCTTAAACATTTGGTTTCTTGGATAGGACAGTTGATAAATATGCGAGCATGTATATGAATGTCTCTATAAAGAAGAATGATAATGATAAGCTATTGACTACCTTCATTCTCTTTCCCATTGTTGAATGTCAGGATTATATAGTATGGCAGCAAGAACAGAACCAGAATCTGGAACTTTGCCTCTTTTGTAGATAGGTTTTCTTGGAAGGTTTTCTAGTATCTGTTCTTGTTTTTAGGAGTGATGCTATCCATTTTAGACTTCCTTGTGCATATGATAGAGTAGCAGCATAAACCATACTTTAAAGAAAAAGTCACAGGTTGATACCTCTTGTAAGCATTTGTAAAATCTCTTTCCACCTTTAGATGGCTCAGATAGATATGGATGGTTCTGGTACTAATTTTTTAATTAATTACATATTTAATCTGTGTCATCATTAATTCTAATTTTATTTTTTATGATAACTCAAATTATTTCTTCTTTTTATGGATGCTTGTCCAAGACAAAGAAGGAAATGTATCTAGTACATATTGTAGGAGCTAAATTAAAGTTGCATATCTACTTTTTACCTTACTATGGTTGTTTTCTGTGTACTTCCTTAATCAATTTAGTGTATTTATTATCAATAAGCTTTTGTTACATTTTGTTCTTCATGTATGAATTCACAGCTTCCATCCCACCACTTCCTGACAGTCCAGGAAGTCAGGTGAAAATGTGATGGACTTCTTTTAGGACAATGAGAGTGCTTTCAGCTAGATGCAGAAAATGTAGTGGCTGTTGAATTTAGCAAAAAATATTTTGGTAAATGTATTCTACTTGCTTATATATTTTCATATTGTATTTTGATAAAATTCCTCTTTATTTCCCTTTGGTACCCACAGGCTGCATTGTGCAGTAGCTGCACAGTTAGGTAGCTTGCAGGCTCCCTGCTCTTCCGTGTGTATCCTGAATGCAAAAGAGATTTAATTAAAGTGATCTAGTAAGCATGATCCAAAGCAACGAGAATAAAACTTGGTGTCATATCATTCTGAGTTTACATTTAGATGATGAACAATGATTAACTTTCTTGCTCCTTTTCTCTCTGTAAAATTGGTATTTTCATTTACACCTTTCTAACAAAAGGTTTGATTTGCTTAATTACTACACTGAACATGACAGCTGCTAATATGAATGTTGAATCATTTCATTCTCTAAGTGTAGCTTTCTTTAGAATTTCATAGGGATCTCAAATTTGATAAATCACCTTTTTATTTCTTTTGGGAAATATTCCAGTAAGTCTGCAATATTTCCTTTCTGCTTCTTGTTTTGTTTGTTTTTGTAAAATGTCATCAATTTACAAGTGTTTTGTAACTAATGTCTCCACTGTAATTTCCTTATGTTTAACAGACTCATTCCTCAAATACCAGGCTCATTAAGCTCATGAAGTAGTTTAAAATACATAGTTAACTACTTTGGAAGTAATAAACACACGTGGGAAGATTCAGAGCTTTTTCATTTACCTATTCACTTTTTTTCAGTGGCACTTTGCTCCCTTTGCTGGTTTTCTCCCTTTAACCATCTTTCTGGAGCTGTGTAGAGAGGAGGACAATAGTGACATGCTTTATCAACAGATGAGTACCTAATGCAACAAAGATTTATCTCCTCAGTTCAGTAAGTTGTAAGGGTACAAGTTATAGATAGGGGTCAGATGACTGTTCAAAATTATGAAGACAGTGGGTCTAAATTTTGTTTCTGCTACTTGGTATTCATTTGTTTTAGCTACTCTGACCTCACTGGAGCTAACCGTGTGTGAGCAGTGTAATGCAGTAGAGAATCTGGTCTACACAAATGCAGAAGAAATCTAAATGAATCAAAGTTCAAAGGGGTCCTTATCAGGCTACTTTTCATGACAAACAGGAAATGGATAAAATCTGCATAGATGTTTAAAGAATCATGATTATTTTGTGTGTAAACAGGAAAATAATGGATAATACACACAATCTTTGCATCATCAGAATCTCATTGTCAGGATGGTTGTCAGGACTCTAGGATGCCAGTTCAGGATTTCTTCCTATCTACCGTGGAAGTATGGCAGTAATTTACACACTCTTGCATAACTGATTTAGAAACAGAGCATACCTGCCTTCTGCATCCATTGCAACCAGCCTTGCATCTTCAGACCACGTGAAACCCACCCTGAACACGTGGCTGTTACCCTGGGGCAATGAATATATGCCTTGTCAAGCTCCTCTTTGCCCATGCTGGTTTGTAAGATCTGTCCTCAATTCCAAGGCTTAAGACAGGCTTTAGTGCTTAGCAAAGACATGAAAAAAAAACTTCTTTGACAAATGTGTAAACATTGGGATAAACTTCCAATGTAAATTTTTTTCTATGGGGAAGCATGCCTACATCTTTTTTGCATGTAAATTAACCAATAATATTTGCATCTACAGCAAATGTCTGTGCACATTGCTAAGTTAGATTTTGTCTTCCTGCTGTTATCATGCATATGGGTAGATCTTGATCTAGACTCCACCTTTCACCACCTTCCCCATAAAGTTCATTTTCTCAGAGAAAAATATCTTCTGTATGAAACTATTCTTTGTACAGCCTGTTCCAGTGTGGGTCCCTCACAGGGTCACAGGTCCTACCAGGAAACCTCTCTCCATGGATCCACGGGCTCACAGCCTCCTTCAGGCATCTCCATCCCTGTGTGGGCTCCTCTGGGGCTGCAGGGGGATCTCTGCACCCCATGCCCTCCATGCCTCTCCATGGGCTGCACCATGGGCTGCAGGGGAATCTCAGCTCTGGCACCTGGAGCAGCTCCTGTCCCTGCTCCTGCACTGCCCTGGGTGTGCTGCTCCTCCCACATATTCTCAGTCCTGTCCTCTCTGGCTACAGGTACAACTGCCCAATAACCTTCTCTTTTTCTTCATAAATATGTTACCCCAGAGGTGTTACTACTGTCACTTGGCCAGTGGCAAGTCCATCTTCCAGATGACATTGGCTGTTGCACATGGGGAAGCTTCCAGCAGCTTCACACAGAAACCAGCCCTGTAGCTCCCCCAGCCATGCAAACCCAATACATTGACTTTATATGCATGTTGTTTCTGAAATTTAGGTGGTGACACATTGAATTGTGGTTGAAGTGCAGATTGTGTTTTTTCAATCATCACCACTCTGGGAACTATTTTCCCTTTCTAAGTGATGTGTGAGTTCTTTTTTGACAAATAAGTTCTACAAATTAGAGAAAAGAAAGCACCATCCCATGGCTGAATATTGTTTAAAGTATTTTTGTAACCTGTCCTCATGCACTGAAAAGGTGTTGAAAGACTGTATTGCCCTTCTTGGAGTGGGAGCTAATCAAGTCTCCTGTAGGTGTGTATTCTGGCAGGAGAAGAATTTAAATGTGAAGGTTTAGGTAAGTGTATTCCCAACTGGCTCTTGATTTATCAGCCTCATACAAGCAGATGAGGACCTGGAGCTTGGTTGGCTGAATTGTATTTGTACACATCCATGCTGCTTTTTGCCTTCTGATGCAGCACAAGCAGCAGTTTCCCTATCATACTATTGCTGTCTGTAAGCACCTGATAAGGAAGCACTAGCAGATAAGGAGATGGAAGCTGACACAGTTTTCAGCCTTGAGCATTTGAAAGGGCAGCTGATTCTTACACTGAAAATGGGGTGCTATTTTCTTGTAATACCCTGTTGGAGAGGGAGGGCCTTGGAAATACAATGTTTCTCTCCTTACTCTTCAGTGCAGTTCCTTGCACAAAATACTGAACTTAAAATCTTGAGCTTTATTTGCTATGCTTAAGCTTCCGTTGAGGGACTGAAAACAATGGATTCTCATATCATTTACTAAGAGATTACGTTGTCTGAGGATTTAGCTTGTTAAAATTATTTTTCTTAGCATAAGAGGTTACTCAGCCAAGTGGAGGGCAAATGGGCATTTTCCCAATAAAGTTTTGCTGTGCATGGCCAGGAATATCAGATTTGGGCTATAGAACCCCACGGTCTGCTTTGCTGTTGGCTGTTCCTGGCCACCAGAAAGAGGGTGTCAGGGCAGCCCCTGGTTAAACAAGGTACAAAGCAATGGGACAGACACACATGACATGCTCCTGTGTTTTTAAAGACAAAGAGCAAAGGAAAGTCAATAAGCAATCTGTCCTCTTGCTGTTTGGCACGTTACAGGAGAAACTGTTTGTTTTCCCCCTGTTAAGGGATATCCAGTTAAACATGGGTGACACTACAAGCTCCAAGGTCAGTGTAACAAAATATTTTAGTATCACTGAGGCCCATGAACAGTTTCAGAAATGCCTGCTGATACTGTTATTTGCAAGCTTAGAAAAAACTGTTCGGTCAGCAGACGTTGGCTATATAGCCTGTTCTTTTTAGTGCCAGCAGTCACTGTCCCTCTATCAGCACAGGGATGATCTACTCACAAAGGTGTGTGAGCCTCTACTAGCTCAAGGGGAATTGCTTTCCAGGTGCCTGAAACAAACCACAAAACAGCCTGCTATTCTGCATAGCACAAACACAAGAATACAAAATGTTCTTAGTGCTTCCTTCTGTTCCCTCTGTATTGCCTCCCAACCTCCAGTGGAGGAAGCAGCAGTGTAGGCACTTCTCAGCTGCCAGTGTATGACAAGCATTGCAGAAGGCAAAAATAGTCTCGGGCTTCTGGAGCTATTCCTGAACTCTGAGATGGGTTCACAGGCGGTGATGTGCCAGGCTGATAATTCTGGGATAGTCCCTGAATAAACTTCTTTACTCTTGTCTTGAAGAGAACATCTATCTGAGAATTTACTACAGTTTGTGTAAACCAGAACAAATTCCAGCTTTCTGTTTTAAACCAAATGAAAACAAACTGGGGACAGGCCCACCAGAGAATACGGCTATGCTATTTGTGTCTAGAAGCTGAGAAAGAAGTGTTTCACCACTTTAGTACATTTAGGTATGAGAACAGAACTCCTTTCCCAGATTCCAGAGAGGAAACTGTTTCTGCTTCTTTAAAAATATGTTAATTGGTTTGTTGGAGAATATGTTGATGAAACTGTCTCAAAAGCAGTTAACTGCCACGAAGGAGATTTCATCACCTATTTTGAGACTTTGATATGTATTTCTATTGCACGTTGGGGCAGGAATCAAAACCAAAAATATGCCTGAGTACCAATTAAAATGTGCTATGAATCCTCTTTGCAAAGTAGTGAGAATGGTGTAATCACATTTTAAAACAAACAGTAAAAACTCTGATGAAGCATGAAATCGAAAAATATTTTGTATTAGATACCAGAAAATAGTCTTTAAATTCTATAAACTATTTTGCCATATTTCCTTCCCTGCACATACAGTCTGATTTCTAATGAAATATCATCCCAGTAAATCCCATGTTTATGGTGCATTTACAATGACCCCAAATATGCTATTTTTGAAGGGGGAATGTTAAACCTTCTGGAAAATACTTGTCTTTCATGACCACCTTCTAAAATAACTCTTCAGTCTCTGGAGACTGCAGTTCATCTGACCACTTTAGGGAGGTGCTTCAATTCATGTGTTTGGCAGCCCTCAGGCACATGCTAAGTCCCTCTAATATCAGGAAGGCTTTAAGAATAGTGAGTGTTTAAACATGCTAAACACTCTTGGAGAGGAAGGCAGACTATTACTGCCACACTTTTGGATACAACCTCTCTTAGTTGTATGTGTCACTTCTTGGCCAGATGCTTCTGCTCATCCTTTGGAATGGCAGGAGAACCACTTGTGTGTAGTCCTGAGGCATAGCTGGAAATGAAGCAGTTTGTAATGCCAGCTCAAGCTCAGGTGTTAAGGGGTGATGGGCATCTGCTCTGAGGCCAGCACAGAGATGACATCCCTGGCAGAGTTCAAGGGAGGACAGTGAGGTTAGTCACATTGTCCCTGGCCTTGGGCTGGGAGATAAGAACTTGCTTCTTGGTTTCTGCCTCTGGTGCCTCCTTCCTCTGATGCCTGTGGGGTTGGTTTTGCTAATTTTGAGGAAGCTTATCCTACGTGGAAAAAAACCTATTTGTGTAAAAGGGTCTGTAATGAAAGATGACTGCAATCATTGCAGGCTGTTACATTTGCACATTTGAAGGTTAATTCATGTACTGCACTCAGACACAGCCAAATATCCATGAGAGATGATTCTGATTTTAAAAATAGACTGATTACAAAGCAAACAACTGAACAGAGATGAAACAGCGAAGGTTCACCTGATTCCAGTACTATGAAATTGTCAATTACGTAGGGAAACTCATGCCAACTTAACTATTGCTTTTCTTGTAGAAAGTCTTAGAAAGGAACAGAAACAAGTTTTGCAGCATCAGATATAGGCATTAACAGCATGCTGACAACTCAAACAGGGGTCCAAGTCAGTTCCCTATGTCTTAGCCCCCTTTGTTTGTTTTTTTTCTGGAAGTGAAACTTGTGTGTGAAAGCTTGAGAAAGTAGAATATGGACAAGTCAAACAATTTCACTCATGTTCAGGGAGCTTGTTCCAATGGTACTTCCTTAAGGCTTGCCATCAGAAAATAGAGGGCTGTGTATGTAGAAAACCACAAGTAGCACACCAGGGGAGGGAACAAACTCCTTGCAAGTGCACACACACATGTCTAGACGTAGAGCATATCTGTGGAGCACTGACCTTCTCGTGCCTCTGCAAAGTACTGGCAGTACTGCTGCTGTGTTTCCTCTTTTGCTGCTGCCTGTGTGAGCTTGCAGCAGTGTGGCCTGGCTGCAACTTTGGGAGCTAAATACTGGTCCCAGGATTACAATCTGGCCTTGAGAGTGCCCAGTTGATTTAGCCAGCATCATAAATACAATGCCAGAGTTCTGTATTTCCTTCTAAACATAGCTTTCATGAGGTTGGTGGGACATGGGTTTGTTTTTGCATTTGTAGATTATATAATCTCAACAGAGGGATTTTTTAAAACCAGATATTGCATTTGCAGAGATCTCGTATCCATCACTTATAAAGATAATATTACCCTTTGCAATCAGGTGAAATTGACTGCAGAGATAGGGATGTGACCTGGCTGGCTGTGCCTGGAGCAGAGCGTTTCCCTGGGAACACTGGCTTTGGTCAACGTTGCATTTTTGTTGATAGGCGCCTGTGTGGGATATATATGCTTTCTGTAGGAAGGGAAAGGAAGGGTATTTTTTCTTCAGCTTTCCCATTAGCTGTATTTCTTTGTGCATGATGTTTTTACTCATATGGTCTTTGCAGCAAAGAATTCAGCCCGGGTTCTTTTTGATCTAGATTATTGCCTTTCAGAATTAGATGAAATGAGCCTTAGGCCCCAGGAAAATGGGAGGAGAGGCAAGACTGGAACCAATGGAATGAGTGATTGGTATATGGTCTTGGATTTATTGGGCTCTAGTCCTGCCTTATCTTTTTGTTGACTACTTGTGAGTATCCAGCAAATCCCTCTGGGCTGGGAGAAAACCAACTGTGACCCTCTGCAGGCAAATGCTGACATCTGTCTTGAAAGAAAGGTGCTTGTGCATAAATATTAATGTCAAAAGGACACCAAACCTGTGGTTTCTAGTCTCACTGAAGCCTTCCTCGGCTGCTGTTAGAACAAGGCTGAGTGTTTCCCTTGCACAGCATCTCTGCTGATCCATCCACAACTCTACTCACAACATTCCAAAACAAACACGCTTCATGGAAGGGTAGGTTTGACCCACAACAGTCATTTGCATTAGCATTAGTAGAAAAAACCTGCATTGTTATGCAAGAAAACACATGCTTTTAACTTTAGCATTATCTTGTTACTTTGTTGCAGAAATCACCACAAGTTGTTTTTTGTTTAATTTTGGGGGTGTTTTTTGTTTACTTTTTGGGGTTGTTTTTTGCCCAATAAAAGAGAGGGGAGAATCTGACCTGCTCCAATCTGAGTGGTGTTAGAAACAGCAATTTATTTTACTGTGGTTGAAGAAATTAAATAACTGATTTTCCATTGCTCCTTTATAGAAATTATAGTCTTTAAGGCCTGTCCCTAAGAAATGCTAGACTTACACATTCAATATGAATGAGCAGATAGCCCTTATGTGTATTCCTAACATGCTTTCTTAAGCAAAACATAGCAGATCATGGAAGCAACTGTATTTCTGCTGGTGTCTGTGGCCTTAGTGTCTGATCTTCATTTTACAGTCATGCATGCTTTTCTTCCCTTCTCTTTTTAATGAACAGCAGAGTATAATATGTAGCTTTTGTTGGTTCTGAGCTGTAAAGCTGAAAGGAACCTTGTCTACAAGGTGTGCTAGCTGTGTAAGAGAGAAAGTTATGGCTTCACAGATGAATGGAAGTGATAAACGTAAGGTCTGAAAGGTAACCTGGATGATACCTTTTGACTAAATTATAGAGATGAAACTTTTAAATATGTTCATCTTATTTTCATCTGAACATATAACATGTGAACCTCTTGTTGGGGGTTAGGATTTCTCCCTTTTGTTTCTTTCTCTCAGGGAATTTTCTCCCATTTGTTAAAAACACAATAACAATTTTCTGAAATACAGTAACAAAGATAGACAAAACTACGGACAGCGCCCCTGCCGGCTGCGACCGGAACTGCGCCAAAGGGGCAAGCGCCTGCAGCCCCGTTACACATTCCAGCAAGGAACTGTCATTCCTCCGTCCTTATCTTTGCCTGAAAGCCCTTTCATTTCAAACCATGATAATTCTGACGGAAAGGAGCCATATTTTCCATTCCAAGGGAGGTCCCTCCCTTCCCTGACAGACAGCTGTCTTTCCAACCAAGACAGTTCTATTCAAGGATGAACTGTGAAAGTGACATTTCGGAGCTTATATCATTGTTCATCCAGCAAAGTTTTGGAATTTCTTAATCATAATTGTTATAAGTATGGGAGGGGTTGTCCTTCTCTACTCCTTTATTAATGGCATTTGTACTCTGTGAAGCCTTTTCAACACCATTTGCTGCTGTATGAGAAATGATAGAAGTCCACGAGCCTGTACTGAGAGAGGGCTTAAGCCATGTAGAGAGACTTTAATCCACCTGCTTGGAGAACGAACAAGCAAGCACAGGAGGGCATAATAAGTCTTACATTTGGGGTCTGGTTGTGGATTTTAAATTTGCAGGGATAGGGAGGGAAGAAAATAAAATGTAGGGCTGGCACTTGGACATTACAATTAGGTCTGGCTTATTCTCTTACACGAAAGTTTATAATTTTACAATTTTCCAGGTCATTGGCATAAGCATGGAAAATAGTATAATGTATTACTGAATCAGTTTTAGTGGAAACTTCTCATCATGAAAATGTAATTAGGCTATTATTTTTGTGGCAGCTTAATGCTATAATGGTGGCATACTCCAATTATGAGTAGAATCTCAAGACTTAGAGCCTCCTCCCTGCTCACATTCTTGGAGAAGAGAACACAACTTCATATACAGGCATGCTCTAAGGAAAGAATTTAGCTCATCATCGTGTATCAGCAATACAGATGCAGAACAGGATAATGTGGGATGGGGAAAGCTACTCCATGTACTCTTCTTGTCTTCCTTGTCCAAGAGCATGCAAAAGGATGTTGGAATGACAAGTGAAAATGAAGCATCCTACTTTGCTCTGACCTGATTTGTCAAGGGCATGGGGATTGCATTGTTCCATTGTCATTTGGAGAGGAACACTCTCTCTGTGCTTCCTTTGAGGTTTCCAGAGTCAGTCATGAAGGAGAAGCACCCAGGTGGCTCTGAGTACATACCTGTCTCTCCTGTCTCTAGCACTCTTCAGCACACTTGCATAGTAATTCCAGGCTTACAGATAGTAAGAGGATGTTCCTTCTTGAGAGGTTATTGAAAGGAATTAATCACAAATTTCTTATTGAAATGTCTGTGCTGTAAAATGATAATTCATTCAAATCTAATCTTTTTTTCAGGAGAGGTTTGTTCTGAGCCTATCCTATCACAATTTTTCTTTTACAATCATTTTTACAGGAAAGGTTTTGACATTGAAACATCTGCTTGAACAATTCTTTTATAATTTGTAGTATTTGAAACGCATAAATGTGAGCTTAAACTGGAAAAAAAGACAAAACGAATAGTGGCAATGAAACAATGAAGTTAATATTTTTGTTTTAATTTACATGGGAAAATATTTTTGAAATACCACATTCATATAGGCTTGGAAAAGTGTTTCTCGTTATATTCTAAAAAAATTAAGGGATGGGGACATAC
Organism: Horornis vulcanius; assembly: GCA_013401035.1. Lineage (NCBI taxonomy): Eukaryota > Metazoa > Chordata > Aves > Passeriformes > Scotocercidae > Horornis > Horornis vulcanius. The sequence goes on along the minus strand of VZUA01020458.1, from coordinate 48,161 downwards.
CAAGTTGAAAATAAATGAAAAGAACAAAATAATAGTTAATTTCTGCTCTTTTTAGAAGGACATTAGTTCCTGATATCCTTGCATTAGCACATGGTGTTACATTTGGCCTTTCTCAGACTGTGACAGTCCCTACTCATGTTTGTCCTCACGATGTTTCTGTTCATGTATGAACTTTAAAGGTGAATTCTGCACACCTCAATCAAAATTCCATGGGAATTCCAACCCAGGGTCAATACTTGGATTGCTTGCTGCTACTCTGCAGTAAATCTGGTTTTGTCATCCAACTGCAGATGCAGCTTTTGCACACAGAGCAGGAAAGAGCACCTCGATCATTTGTGATACCATAAGGGCAAACTGAGTTAATAAGCCAGTCATCTGTAAATTGGAAAAGCACAGTACAAGAAAACCTGGAATGACTACAGAAAAAAGTTGTTCTTTTGTTTAAATCTCTTATCATTGTCTCCACACTGCATACTGGTAGTTAGAGACCAAGCCTGAAAATCAGAGCTGGTGTAAATTAGTGCTATCCAGTGAAGTCTGGTGGAGTTGTACTCTTTCATATGTAGCTGCTTTCAAAGAGGGACTTGCACAAAAGTGACCATACACCATGGAAGTGACAGTGATATTATCCTGGTTGCCTGAACTTCTTCCTCTTGCTACTGGAGCAGATAAAAGCAGATGTCATATGCAGACTACGGGAGGCAACCTCCATTCTGTTTTTTCAACATTTTATCAAAGCTGTTCCCTCTAGATAGATTCCATATAAAGGAGAAACCAAAAAAAACAACCAACCAATCAACCAAAAACCAACCAACAAAGAAAAACAAACAAACCAAAACCAAACTAACAAAAAATTCCTTGTAATAATTTCTTATAACTTATAGCAAAGACACTTGACTAGATGTTCCTTTTTTTCATTTTTAAGTGATAAAAAGAAAAAAAACCAAAAACAACACAACACTTTAGCTTTCCAACAGTGGCCTAAACTGTTATTTCTTCTCAGTATCAAGCCATTTATGTTCACAGAATTTGAGTTTCTGGCAAGCCCGCACTGCTAGCAACATATCTTTCTCATAAAGAATGTTTGCTTCTGCATTTGTCAACACCAGTGTAGTAGGAATATTCTTCTTGCCTACCAGATGAACTCTTCTGTGATCAGCTAGTCAATGCATGTATTTTAATTTGTCGTGGGTACTTTTGTGTATCTAAGGAAATGTTTAGACTGAAAGTTGGGAAGAAACAGATTTAAAAGGCTGTAAATCTGTGTCAAAGAGTCTAAATACAGAGATGACAAGTGTGCCAAAATCTGATTTGGAAGCCTGACTGAGTCAAGTCTTACAAGATTATATTATGGATCTTTCTTCTACCATTAGTCAAAAGCTATAACCAAGCCATAACTTCCTACAAAGTCTATACATATTTAGACTGGATTATCTAAGCAATTGGATCACTTAGCATTTGCATGAAAAAGTCTTGTGAAGCAATAAAAAAAATTAAAAATCAGTAATTAGCATCAAACTGACATTCAGCATCTATATTTTAGGAAAATAATCTCTTCATGCTATTTGGGGTGATAGATTTGCTGTTTCCTTTCTATGTGTACCCTTTCACATCTGTGACAGTACCAAACATGGTGTGTACACATTGCTGATGGAATCATGGTCACCCTGTCAGTCAGAAGTGGTGATGTGGATGCTGGAAGTCACTATGCTAACACACCCTGTGACATGGGGGCAATCTCTCTAGTGCTTACTCTTTTGGTCACAGCAGATTTCCATGCTTTGGCAAAGAGCCCCTTCCTCTCACAAAGTGG
>VZUA01020458.1:16153-44883 GCA_013401035.1 Horornis vulcanius | reverse complement strand
GAGAGCAATGGAGGGTTTCTTTCATTTCAAGTGTTATGCTTAAGCTTTCTAAATGCATTGCTATCACAAGGCTTACAAGGTTTTGTCCTTGTTTAGTTTTCTTTAGCCAAAATAATTATCAATCCCTAGTGTAAGTGCAATGATATCATTTGTGTTAAAACTAGAGAGTGGAAACAGTACTGTTTTACGAAAAGTTTGCTGATTTTGTCTTTGTGTTTGTTCTGTTCTTGAAAAAGAAGAGCAAAGCAACTAAGCCTACCTTTTGGAGAAAGGACTGTGATAGGAACCAATTCACTTCCTGTGTAGTAGTAGCCCAGTGGGAATGACCAGGATCAAACACTCCTTCTAAATCTGGCCTTCTGCACTAAAGAGGCTGCCCCTTCTGGGTTGTGCTTGTCTGTCTGTCAGTCTGTCCATGCAGTGTGTGGCTGGTGCAGAAGGACCCCAGAAGGGACACTGGATCAGCCTGGCCTTGCCAAGCAACTGCACTGTGAGCAGAGGAACATCTTCCAGCTAATATTTTGTTGAAAATGACTGTTTTCCACAGAAAGCTTTGTTTTCAACAGATCAGCAATTTCCAACAGAGAAGTCTTTTGCCAAAGAAATTCCCCAAGTATTTAGTTGTGGTTGTGATGGCTCCTCAGTAGGGGGAGTTCTGGTATGCTTAGTTAGAGGTTCATGTCCAAGTATTCGGAGAACAAGATAAAGTGCTTCCATGACTGTGGTTGGATATGAGGAAGGAGTAAAAATCTCTTGGACTTCAGCTCTTCCTTAGGCTTCATCATCTCCTGCTCTTCTTTCTCTTTGCACATTCCTGAGTTAAACAAATACTGTATAGTATTTATTCCATAATCGTTTCCCCTTGGGACAAATTACTCCAGTGCAGACAACTTTCTGCTATTTAGCCTAGGGAGTGAAATATTCTTGTGACTATATTGCCTTCCCTTCAATTCATCTGTTTGTTCTGCAAACATGGAAACAAATTTTGTGTTATTTCTGCCTCAGAAATTTATCCTGTTTCTAGCTCTGCCCAAGAAACATATCATAAAATCACTGCCTACTCACTCCACTTAAAGAGTAAGAAATTAATATGAGTTTTATGGTTTTATGGGAAGAGAGGTAAAGAAGACTCTTCTTTAACTTCTTAAAGAAGTTAATGCAAAGAATTGAGAAGGCTTAGTCTTCAGTTAACAAGAAGATTAGGAAGCAGGTAGCTGTTTGGAGACTCTTCTTGATGTAACTCTGTATTTTCTTTCTTTTTCTGCTTTCTGCAAGCCATGAACAGCAACGAAAAAAAAAAGTTAAGAACAATTTCTTGCAGAGGTTTTTCTCTATAACTATGTTTGCCCCTTTGTGAAAACAAGCCACTGAAAAAAACAGTTGCCAAAGCAGTAAATGGCTTACACTGCCTGTGCACCTGATTGCCAGAATTCCTCTTCCCTTTCAGCCAGAGCTGTCCTCCTGTTTATTTGCCAGTCCTCATGTATAGTAAGAAACATGGGTTTTCTCCACACAGTATTTATTGCATCTCACTGCTCCCCACCCATCCCCCTCTGCACTTTCTCCCCTCCCTCCCTGTTAGACATGATTACATGTTGTTTGGCCTCATTCCATTTAGGTTACTTTGCTGTATCATCCCGTGTTTGTGTGTAGCATAACAGCTCCAAAGATCTCCTAGTTTGAACCAAATGATAGAGTAGGCAGAGTTCATTAAAATAAATAACAGCATAGCATGAAACACAGCCTTGAAGTAATCAAAACTGAGATTTGAAAAGTGACTCTGAGTGTAAAGAAGTGTGTTACATGCTGGCTAGAGGATACAGGCAGCACTGGGACCTTGAAAACAGCCAGCTTTATAAGCACTAGTCAAACATCTCAGCTCTCAAGACAAAGATATGGGCAGTTATAATGGGGAGATAAAACACTTGTAAAGGGGATATGTGTGACCATATTATACAGTAGTGTGCCTGAATTTCTCCTTTGATCCCTAAAGCTGGGATTTTTCATGTTGTTGATGTTGTTTTTTCATTGTGGCCAGTGACAGAGGAAACCCATGATTTAATCTAGCAGTGAACTGTTTCTTACAAAGCAAATTTTCTACACAGATAAATGTAGTTGACCCTGCCTCCTACTTGCTTTCCTGTGTGTCTTGCTGTACCATTTCTTTAGACTGTTTTCAGTGTTTGTAATGTTCCATTTTTAAATATTTCAGTTTTTTTCCCCCCGTCTAACAGACTTTGTTCTTAAATTCAGCTTTAGTTCTTCAGGGTACTCAGATTATTACTACTAAAATTTTGCTCATAAAATAAAGACTGAATGGCTTAGAAGATTGTGAGCTTTTCTACGTGCTGGACTCTAGACTGAGTGCAGCAGCAGGGACTACAAAAATGTTCTATTCTTACAATCTGCCATGAGTTACTGTGTGAAACAGGATTCAAGGCAAGATGGTCCAGTTCTACAGTTTATTATGTTCATCATGAATTTGTTCCAGCAACTCCTTCCTTGCAGCTTCTATGAATCTACAAATATGGTGTATTATCCAAGTATAAATTATTCCTATGTCACCATGGTGGAACACACCATCTGAAGATGTGAAAACACATTTCTAGGTCTCTGAAGAGGTATCCTGTTGATAGATATGACATTTCTAGGGTTCTTGCATTTGCAAATTGGAACCTGAAACTAACATGATGCCCAAATGTTACAGAAACAGGTCTGGTGTAGGCAAACATGTGTACATTTCCTAATTGTTTAGTTGTTTTAATGTGTCTTTAGTATACCCTTCATTTTGGTCTTGGCCTGTGTCTACTATTAAATTTCATGAAGTTCATGAGAACAGTTGTGCATGCTGCTGCTGTAGCCTATTTTCAAGGATAACAATGGGATAACAAGAGGAGGAGAGTATTTTCAAGTATTTGCTGGAATTTGTTGCCTGCAATCAAAGGGGTTGAGATATTTAAGGAAGATCCTATGTTAGAAACTATGACAACAACTGGGCTTTATTGTCTAAATCACTGCAAGAGGGCTCATTTGTATCAAAGCAATAATCTAAAAAAGACCCTGCTGAAGAAGATTAACAGGAGGGAATGGATGTTGATAAAGGGCTGGAGGAAATGGAGGTGGTTAGACAGAATCAGCTGCTTCCCTGTTAGAACTTCTGCCAAGAAAGCCCTGGATGTGCTGGCTCAGGCTCGCTGTCTTTTACAGACAAATGACCAACAGGCCCTACTTTGTCCAAGCAAAGCCCCCTTCCCAGCTGTGATTTCTGCCTGCTTACCTCAGCTTCTCTTGAAGAGGGCAGGCCACAGAGTGGACTTTAAATATTCCATTTCCTCCTCTTTGTTGGACTTCTACCACCGGAGCTCCCTGTCAGTCCTGTGGCCAGACAAAAGCCTTGACTAGCACAGGAAATGTGTAGGAATTAGTCTCCTAGGGCGGGCTGCAACTTCTAAAGCCAGCTTCAACAGCAGCAAATGCACTGCCACAGCCAAAAACTCCCTAGCAAGGAAAGAGCATGGTGTTCCAGGCCCACAAAGTCAAAAGTCCACAGGATTTATCCAGAGGTTATATGGACCAACAGATTCAGGGGTTCTTCGAGCAATGCCAAGACCCTGTGAGTTCAACTTAGCCACACCAGTTGTAAAAGAAGCCTAGTCTGCCCAGAAGTGTACTGCTTTCTGTGCACATAAGGTTACTCTATAAATATATGGGCAAATAAGGTCTTCTCACCATTGAGATATGGGATGTAGTTTATTGAGAATGCAAGAGGCAAGGGGATTTTTCCATATACAGGGGATTTTCCATATGGCATTTCATGCAGAAATAAATCTTGTGAATGCCGTGATCCAGCAAAACATAAAGGATTCTATCCTGTACAATCAGAACTTTCCAGTGTGTTTCTGGAAAATACTAATGGTTTATAGATTGGTTTGGTCTTTAGGAGTCCCCAGGCCACTGTGGAGCCCTACCTGGTCACAGAGTAGGCAGTGAGATATGTGCTGTGTTCCTCAGTGGGAGGTACAACAAAGGACGTTGAGCAAGATACTGATCTATGCTTTCTCATGAAATCTTGTCCCCACCAGCAGATGCCTTCTTGCAGAAAATGCACTGTCCACTGCCTCCTGAACTCTGGCCTCTCTTACAGCACTGGGTTTCTATAGAGCAGTGACAGTGTTTATTTGACTTGGTGCAAAATGGTGCAGTTAAGAGGGGAGCTGTGGATAAATTTCAAATCCTTAATTTGTGGATCATTAACTCTGCACTGTAACCCTTGGGAGACAAGGTCACCTGCTTCATGGGCTGGGAAGGTGCTTTTGCAAATAAGGGTGTTTGTTCAACACTGCTGATCCCTGCTGATCTGTTATAAAAGCCATGTTAGTTATTGTATTCACATGTTATGTACAGTCATGTGATGCTTGAGGCCTGAAATACATTCAGCCAGTCAGAAGAGATAAGGCAGGCTGCAATCTGGCTTTCTTCCCTGAGGTTTGCAGAATGTGTTTGCAGATGTGTTGATCTTCAGGAGGCTGATGATCTGGGGCTGCGAGGGGGGGAGGGAATTTTTTTCTTCAACAGCTTATTTCAGTACCAGAAGTAAATGAGAAGATGAGGTCATTTTAACACCTCCTAGTAGCTGTGAAGATGTCTTTCCCACATCCTGAGCCATGCTTTCTCAGTTTTGTGTCAACAATGATTGTCAGCGTTCATAAAGTGGACAAGACCTTAGTAATTTCATCTGGAGTTGTTGTAGAGATAATGAGCTGGACTGGGTCTGTTTCAATAACATTTATTGCAGCAAACGTGTGCAAGTAGCTCCTCTGACCAACAAACCAGCGGGATCAGCATCTTGGCTAGGAAACTACCAGCTTCTATCTCGTGTGACGTTTTAGTTCAGCAACACATGCACTACTTTTCCTTTCTGTTACTAATCAATTTACCTTCTAGACTTTGAATGTTTCCAGCAAAGTGAAGGTTCAAATTCTTAATGTATTTAGATGTTAAATGAAAATGAGGGCTTCATAGGAGTGGCTGTATCCAAGTAATCTCCAAGGATGGGAACTAGCTTTGCCAGACATTATTTAAGAGAAGGAGGAATTGAATAAAAATACCAAGACCAAATATTTATGCTTGGCTTTTCACAGGTTGAAGCTGAGTAAATATTGCTTACCTCAGTGGGTGCAGTACAAACCTGCCACTTTATGGTATATGAGTTTTGGCAAGGTACTTTGTGGTTGGTGAGTCCTGCATCTGGTAGTTGCATCTGGGAGTTGTTATGTCCAGCTACTCATGACAGGTACACACAATTTCATCCCTTGTATCCAGAGGCTACGTGACACTGATTACAGGTGCCAAAGCTTCCTTTCCCCAGGCCACTACTGGGAGTCCCATTGTTTTCTGTTCTTTTAGGGCAGTAGCTGTGAGGTATCACCAAAGCACAAAACACAGGAGGGGGAGTTGTGACATTTTGTCCTCCTTGACCAAGCTGTTTAGTTGGACATTGAATGGAGCTCTCTGCTGCTGTTCAGGTTAGGGCTAATGTGGCTTTGTGCACGGGCAGAGTTGCCTCTGCACATTCTTTGGGTGCTGTGGCCCCCTCAGCTCTCCTGCAGGACTTGGCCTCTCCGAGGAGCTGGTGCACAGCACGGCCTCATCCACACCCCTGCTGCCCTGGGAGCATGAAGTGTCTGGCCTGCTCAGCCCACTTTGTACCTCAACAGTAAATTAAAGTCTTCATTATCTTATTTGATAGTTGAATAAAATGCTTTGAAACACTGGCATATTAACTGCAATCAAGTTTTGAAAGGTCTCTTGTTGCTAGAAGGAAATTAGTCTGATAAATCGCTCTTTTCAATTAAATAAATGAGTAATTTTCCACAAGCAAGCTCAGAAACTATCATTTGGGACACTCCCTCTCCCTTTTTTTTAAATTTTATTTTCATTTTAATATATTACACATAATTGTTCTTTAAAAACTGACTTTTTTGCCTTAAGAGATTAAATGTCACTGAAGTATAAGCAGCTTGTAAACCCATCCTGTCTGCCTCAGACAACCTTGCAGAGGTCTCATGATCAAGCAGTGGCCTATGAATTGTACTTCCAAAATGATAATAACCAATGGTGTGACCTCGGATCATTGCCTGCCTTTCTGTGCCTTTGTTTGCCTGTTTGTCTAAAGAAGCTTTACCGTCCCTGGGTCAAAAAGGCCTGTTTAACTTAAGCAAGGAGTTCCCAGATAATTATAGTTACTTAGTAACTTCCATCTCAGAGCAAACTGGTTGAGGCTGCTAAGAAATGTTGCGGCTTCCCTTTTGGTCAAAATCAGCAACTGACCTGAAGGTACCTCCAGTTCTCAAACCTTTAACCTGAGTCTGCACTCAAAAGTTCAGCTTAGGAGCTGCAACAAATTGCTGTATCCCTTATATACAGGGTCTGAAAAGGACCCCAGAAATGCACACTGACCCTGGTTTCACACCAGAGCTACAGGTGTCCTAAGAATTTAATATGTTCCATCTACTGAAGAAAAGCAAATGCTAGTACAAACAACAGTGACACTGGATTAATCTTGCCTTGGGCATATTTATCCAGGGTATTGCCATTACATCATTCACATTAGGCTTTTATTATCTACTATTTTAGGTTTTAGCAGCTGTTACAAGCTCCAGTCAGAGGTCAAGATGCTGTTGAACTTCAGATCTTTTTAAAAGAAGAGCATAATTCTACCAACAACAATGCTAGATTTGCAGCAATGCAATGTCATACAAATCATGAAAAATAATTTAATCTACATTATATTTCTTTTTTAAAATGACGTTTAATTGCCAAAAAGTTAGACACTGCATGTTAAATTCCATCTGGAAAAGGCTACCATACTTTCATCTTTGAGAACTAAATAAGGTAATTTTGGGCTTTTTCATTATATCGGAAAAGACTACAAGTGATTTAAGAACAAAATTCTACCATCTAAATAAAATAATACTGAAATATCTGCTGTAGTTTGTAGTAACTGCATAAAACACGATGACTCACGTGATTAGAAATTCTCCTTTATTTTTCCTCTGTGTGCAGTGCTGATCTTCATGAACTGTTTGTCACAGTGCGTAATTACATTCCTTTCACCTAAACTATTTCTACATATTTTCAATTTCTATTTGCCAAAGCTGATTGTTGTTGAGTGTTTCAGTGTAGTTTCGACGCCAGTTGCATGCAGACACTGGGGTGGTGAACTTCAGTGTACGTTATGACAAATTGTGCTCTCAGACAAAATTCAGACTCAGAAGGGCAAAGTCTCCCAGAGAACTGTTGGTGAACTGTACCTTGGTTGCCACTGAGAGAAATGTTCAAGGTAAAAATGCAGACCATCTCCTTGAATTCAAGTTTTTCATCAAATAATCCATTCCTTCTGAGGACCTCACTTCCAGATAAACAGTGCTCCAGGGCAGGCAGGAGATGGCTCTTGCACTGCTAATCAGTTAGAAGGTCCTTGTGACCACGGGCAGAAGCCAAGATATCTGAGAAGTCCCTGTTGGTCCAATTACAGTCTCTATTTTTTTATTGGAGAAACCCCACCACCTCTGGCCTCAAGGCTTGAACCCCCAAATTCTGCTTAGTGTTATGGGTGGTATCTGACCCAGAGCACTTAGAAATCTCATCTCCTAAGCTCTCTGCTCGCCATCCAGGCAGGAGATGACTCACAGAGCCTGGCAAGATTTGTTTTGCTGCTATCTCCTCTGCCTGTGTTCCTGTCCGAGCTCCTCATTCCTGTGTTCTGCCTGCCCAGCATGTGCTGTGGTAACTGACACTGCAGGGGCAGGGAATGAGCTTTGGTTTTAGTAAAAATGGGCAGTTTCACCTTCTTGCACAACAGGTCCTTGCTCTGCAGCTGGGCTGGGCCAACTGGGTCCTTCCAAGCTGCAAAAATACGGAAAACTTGAAATTGCAGAAATCAAAAAATATTATAGTATGTTATGTATACTAACAACACATTCTAGGCTGCTCCCTGCATAGAATCTCCCAGATGTACCTGGCAACAAGGGAGAGAGAGATTTGAATACTAATGTCAGCTGGAGGAGGGGGCCCTTATTAGTATTTTGGCTAATTGCCAGGTTGCCTGGTCTTGAAAGATTTGCCTGTGCTGAGCAAGACATATTTTTCATGTGTAGAAAATTTTATTGAGTGTTGGTAGGGCTTTTTATTTTCCTAATGCTTCCTACAGTCAACTGTGTGAAAGGTTCACAGTAGCCATGAGGTCAGTGCTTCTAGCTCAAAGGCCTTTAGGCCTTCTCTGGAAGACTTGGAAAATTATAGCAGCTGAACAGACCCAGAAAAGACATTGCAATTTCAGAGAGCACCAGATGTAAACTCAAAAAACGAAGAAGTATTTTGTGTTTTGTGGGCTGGGGAGGGGTGGGATTTTTTTGCTTGTTGGCTTGATTCTTCTTTTTTTTTTTTAGTAAATACAGATGACTAACTCAAGGGCTCCTTTTCTCCTTCCCTGCAGGCAGAACAAAGTCTCTGATGAGTCGCTTGTTCAAAAGGTTCCCACTGATTTTACCTTTGGGTCTGTTCTAACTTTCTCATTGTTTCATGTAAGCATTTTCTGTGGTAATTAGTCTGTAATAGCATAATCCCTGGTGGCCTTCCTGGAGAGTCTGGGCTCCCTGGGTCAAGAAAGCTCTGCTGGGGGGCAACATATTTTTCTCTAAGTGGGAAGGGGAAGAGTTGATGTTGTGAATGGTGTCCTGATTATGATGGGAGAATCTCTTAAAAGAGGGAAGTTTTGCAGCATTTCCTAGAAATTATTCAGGCTACATTTGCCCAGTTTCCTCTGGAAGACCCTAGCAACCAAGATGGTGTATGTGTATTTTGTCCCTGGCTGCATCCTTCTGGACTCTGTGGTCTGCATTGTCCCAGAGGAACACAGGTATCTCTGTGATTTGTAGATGCAGGTGCAGGCATTTTTTGTGGCTGGGCACAGGCATATTCAGAGCTTTGAAGTCCAAGAGCTTCAACTGGCAGTGGAAGATTAAAACTCCTCTTCAGCTTCCTAAAATGCAACACCTAGAGTCATCTGAACTGTGAGGCCATGAAGGAAAACTAGTTTTTTAAAGGCTTTTTGAAAACAAAGTAGAGATTTGATACTTTATGTTGGATGCATTTCCTCTAAATGATTTTGACAAACTATCAATATGAATACCTCTAATTTCAAGTTTTTCCTTTTGGGATATAACAAAATCAAAATAGCCTTTCAGGAGTATGCCCACAGACAGAGGAAGAACCAACATGTCCAGGGGAAAAAATACAGCCATCCCATGGGAATTAACAGAACAGAAAGGGCTTGGAAATCCTAGTTTTGGAAGCTTGTCTCCAGAAAAGGGACTTCTGCAACACGACAGACCCTTAAAAACTTAAAATTACAGAAGCTCCTCTTGCTCTGTAGGGGAGAGGAGTCACTTAGAATGGGGCTTGGCTGGCTGAGTTCTCATCTTGGGCTCTTGGACACATCCCATTACTCTGTTTCCCTATGTATATCAGAGGTTTCTCGTGATAGTCTTTATAAAACTTACTTGAAATCCTTTGGTGAAAAGGGCCATAGCGACTAGATGCCGGTGGTGTGTTCATGGCAGAATTAGTGTGATCTGAAGTCAGGAGGACTCCTGTACAGAACCTGAATCAGTTTTATTACCTTAGTGCTGTTTTATGAATACCTTGCAACTGAATTTTGCTCCTGTGTTGGTCAGCATGGTGTCAGTGTGCGCAGGGCAGAACATCTGGTGCTCTCAGAGTTGGTGTCCTGGCACTCCCTGGGCACTGCCAGAGCTGCCCCATTTCTGCTCTTTGAAGGCCCATCCCTTCCCACCTCCCTTCAGCCTCCTTGTGCTGAGGAGTGGGGCAAGAATGGGGACAAACAGGCCATTCACCCTTCCAGCCATTCACCCTTCCAGCATGACAACACACACAGGGCCAGTTCTGTATGTTCTTGACAGCTGTGATTTTACCTCTGTAACACTTACATGCAAAGCGAACGGTTTTCTCCACATTATTTTTGCCGCACACAGAAACGGACAAGGACTTCCCACCTACCACACGAAGGGATAAACAAGGTAAGATTTGCGATGAAAACTTCTAAAGTTCTCCTTCCTGCTGGTTTTTGGGTAGTGAAAAATTTTCCAGCAAGCCGATAGGCGCAAAGAAAAACAAAAAACCACCCCAACCGGCTGGGAGCTTACCAGCGCCTATTCCCGTTTTAAGGCTTTTTATTTTTAAAGTGACGGGGTCGGAGTGGCCGCTGAGGGCGGGCGGGGAGCGGGCCCGGGCGGGCGCCCTCAGGGGCGGCGCGGACTCCAAGGCCCGGCATGCGGCGGGGCTTGGCGCAGGCGCGCCGGCCCGGGCTTGAGTGGCAAGTTGTTTGTTCCAGCGAGCACCAGCTGCTCGGCACTCCGGGCTCCGCTGCTCCGCTCCGCTCCGCGCCCCGCCGGCCTCCCCCTGTGTTCCTCAGTGTGCACCCTCTGCTCCCTCATCCTCTGCTGCCGCCCCCGGAGCCGGGAAGGGACAGACGGAACCGGCGAGGGAAAGGAGGAAAAAAAATAAAAAAAATAAAAAAAAGGCACCGACAATAACAGCCCCCCCTCCCCCTCCCCATTCAAAAACACAACATAAACCCCAGGGATAGATGAACTACAAATGAGAAAGAGGAAAAGATGGAACTGCACATCCTAGAGCACAGGCTCAGAGTGGCCAGCATAGCCAAGGAGAGCATCCAGTTGTTTACCTATGGATTAATCAAACTTGCTTTCCTGTCCTCTAAGACGAGGTAGGTGCTGGGGCAGCGCGGGGGCGGGAGGGGCGAGCTCCTTGCGAGGGGACAGAGTGTTGGGGGCGGACGCTCCTTGCTCCGAGGGGACTGGGTGCTGGCAGGGCACCCTCCTTCTCTCACAGGGGCTGGGGTGGGGGGCATCCGCCTTGCAAGTGAGCAGGGCAGCCTCCTTGGAAAGGGGGTGGGTTGATGGGTGCCCTCATCCTTGGGGGAAAAAAAAAAAATTAAGCAGGGTCCTGGGATGGAGGACACCCCTCCTTGCAAGGGGGCAGGGTTGGGGTCACCCTCTTTGCTGCAAAGGGGCAGGGTGCTGGGGTGGGTGATGGCACCCTCCGTGCAAGAAGTCAGGCTGCTGGCTGAGGGGGGACGCCCTCCTCGCCAGAGGGCAGGGTTTTTTGGGGGGTGAGGGGAACACCTGCGTCTTCCCTACGCACACCTCCCCATCCCAAGCCTGGGAGATGGTGATGAGGATCGGCGCTGGAGTTCAGGGTGTCCCCGTCCGGCTTTAGGGCAGCCCCCAGTGCGCCTCCTGCTTCCCGCTGCCCGCCCGGGCCGGCGGATGAATGAGAACAGGTGGGGGCCGGGGGGCCCGGCCGGGCCGGCTGCAGGCTCGGGGCGGCCGCCGGACAACAAAGGCAACAACAGCAGCCCGAGGAGGAGGAGGAGTGGTGATTTTTTTTTTCCTCTCTCGCTCTCTCTGGTTTTTGTTGGGTTTTTGGTTTGGTTTTTTGTTGGGTTTTTTTTTTTTTTTTTTTTGGTTTTTTTTGGGGGTTTTTTTTGTTTGTTTTTCTTTTTTTTTCCCCGTGGATTGTTGTTGTTCCTTGCAGCACTTACAAAAAGAGCGGGTGCTCCAGACGCGGGTTTGTTTAAAAGGCGCTTTTCCAGTGCTGCCAAATTGGGGGAGGACGAGGGGCAATGCATGCCTTGCACTTAAAAATTGTGGTATTAAGTAATTTGGATTGTGACAGTTGTCAGGAAAAAGAAAAACGTAGTGGAAGGCACTGTGAGAATTATTGTTTTGTTTATTTAGGGAGAGGAAGGAAAATACTGTAGCCAGTTTATTGGATGTATGTAAGGTGCTAGGCCTTTGCACAAAACAACTTGAATTGCAGTTGCAGATTCTTCTGTCTTCAGTTAGTTTGTTGACTTCACGCTATTCAGAATGAGGAATGGGAATGTAAATAACACAATTCAAACTCTTCTTGTTTTTCCTGCCTGATGATTAGTATTTCAGTTTTCTCCCCACATTCATTCTCATATTAAGGTGGGAAATTTTCTTTGGCAGTAGGAAAATAATGAATAGATATTTAAGAAATAGAAAGCAAATTAATTTGTTTTATTTCAAACTGTAATTCAATGCTCTCTGTTAAAATGCTTACAGATGAATGGACCTATTTGTGGTGTAATTTGATTACAGCCCTTTATCTTAAACTTCATGCCTTGAAATCTCACTCTGATTTGGGGCTTGTCCCATTTGGCTTGCCACTAACATTGTTTGCAGTGTAAAGTATATCAGCACCTTGTTTTCTGCTGTCCCTGAATACTCCACAGGGCATTAAAGGGTCCTCAGACTTAAGCATCTATTTTTATGTGTTGTTTCATTGTAATTGAAAGTTGTTGCTGATTTTTTGAAGGTCTTGTTGCTTCCTCTCCCATGGTTAAAATGTCACTCTTACTGTCAACAATGAAGTCTTTAATCTGTCACTCTTAATGCATAGACTGGAGTTTCATGAGCTTTTTCTGTTTGTTTGGGATTATTATTTTTTATTATTATTATTTAAACTTCAGGGATGGTCCTGTTGTCTTTTTGTTTCACACTGCATTTCACATTTTCAATGTTGGAGAGCTGTGAAAGGGTCAGGGCAGTAAGAGAACCCCTTTGGGTTTGCATTTGGGTGCAGCACCTGACAGTTTTGTATTGTCTCTGGTTGCTGTGTTGTCTTTTAGCATCTACACCCTGAGTATCAATCTTTCCTTACCTTCCCTGGAATCTCACTGATCAGGAACAACAGATGTTTGTGGAATGATTTGTTGGCATGGGAAACTTCTCTTTATTTCCCTTTTGTTCATTTTGTTATTTTTGCAGACAGTAGAGATGCAGGGGAAGCTTGTTTGTGTCATTCTTGAGACAACTGACAGCACTGAAACGCTTTCTCCTGTGTGCTTTTGCATGCCCTGGGGCAAACAAGGTCCCTGGCCCACAGATCTTCTCTGATAAACATAATGAGTGTAAGAAAGATGAGGGTCTCCGGGAGATGTAACTCTATAAATTTATGACCCCACTGTTTCTTTTTCCTTCTCCTTTAAAAAGTGAATATGCCCAAAAGTCAACAACTTTATACAGGGCTGGAAGGCAAATCTCCTCTCCACACACCCCATCTGCAAAGAACCCCTCAGGGGAATAAAAGAGGGAGGTGGTCCACGTCCCTGCTAATCTTTTCAGATGAGATAGCAAAGATACCAGTTACTACATCACCTACATTTTTCCCCTGGCGAGACCTTAAACAGAGTTTTACTGGTGCTGCAAGGCTGCCAGTAAGAAATAATGATTTGTAGGACAGATATGGTCCAAAGGGGTGACAATGACATCATCGGTATTCTTACGTTAGTCATGCAAGAAACTAGGATTTTTACATAGCCTCCTGTGAGAAGTGATTTGAAGGGTCTCTTTCATGTTGTCATACATCAGGGAAAAGGGCTGTAACAGTTCTTTTTAAATCTTGCACATTTTTCTTAATCCTCTTGGGAAGGAAAAGTAACAAATCTCCCTTTTTATTTGGCCTTTTACCACTCTCTCACACTCTTGCCCTTGTTCATGACACAAGTGTTTTAATTTAGCTTCTGTTACAATAGCAATATTTTCTTGTACAGAGAACAGCAGTTTTTAGACTATTCTGATGGCCAGAAGCAAGACAGCAGCTAACATGGTGAAGAGGTGAGACAAGTAGCGAATAAAATAGTGGGCTGAACTGACCTGAAATAAAAATACTATTAATCATAACTTTAAGTTAGATGTCAGGTATTTTATGCAAAGTTGCATTAAGAGAGGTCATCTAGGAATAAATAATAGTGGAACTGCTAAGCAGTTACACTGAGGACTATGATCTTGGTGTTCTGCTTTTGTCAGTGCAGGCCTACTGATTTTAGCAGACTCTGCCAGGCACCCCAGTGGAGGAGTGATCCATGTCTTTTTTAGTTGCATGCTGAAGATTTGCATGTGTCTGATGTTTTTGCTGTTGCTGTCATCACCGTTCTGGTGTTTTATTGATTGTGTTGGTTAGGGAATGGTGCTGATAGTGCCAGGGTTGGGGATTCAGTCCTGATACTGGCCATTCACCTAGGAGCAGAACTCGATAATCCTTGTGAGTCCCTTGCAGCTCAGCATATTGTGTCTCTGTGTCTGACTTGAATGTTCCAGGGATTCTCACCTATTTCAGAAGCTGTGCAGTGTGCTTTTGCATGTAAATATAACAACTGTGTGTGGCTTCACCATTGCAGTATTTTCCTTTTGTATGTGCCTGTGTAAATGGTAGTTCTCTGGGGCAGAGAACTGTGCTCATCTGAAAACTCCAGCCTTACCTCCTGTGTGCTGCAGAATGAGCAGCTTCCCTCACCCAAAACGAAGTGTCTCTGCTTCCTTGGTTAAACTGTCTCATGCTACGGGGAGAGGTGCCACAAGTAACCTGCTTGAGGACTTGATACAAATACTGTTTTGCTACATTTCTGTCTTGATTTTTTTTTTTTTTCCCCCTAACTGCAAAATATTTTATAACTGCATCCAACAAGGAAAAGTTCTGGATTCTGCACCTGGGATGGGGCAACCCTGGATGTGCCTACAGGCTGGGGAAGGAGATGCTGGAAAGCAGCACCACACAAAGGGACCTGGGGGTCCTGGCTGATGGGCAGTGGGACCTGAGCCAGGAGGGACATCCCTGTCCCGGGGCACCAGGCCCAGAATTGCCAGTGGGGCCAGGGAGGGCATTGTCCTGCTCTGCTCTGCTCTGGGGCGGCCTCACCTCGAGTGCTGTGTGCACATTTGGGCACCGCAGTCTCAGAGATATTGAACTGTTGGAGAGTCCAAAGGAGGCCGTGAGGACAGTGAAGGGCCTTGAGGGGAAGCCGTGTGAGGAGCTGCTGAGGGCACTTGGTCTGGTCAGCTGGAGGAGAGGAGCTGAGGGGGGACTCACTGCAGTCTGCAGCTCCCTGCTGAGGGGAAGAGGAGGGGCAGGCACGGATCCCTGCTCTGTGTGACAGTGACAGGACCCGAGGGAGTGGCCTGAAGCTGTGTCAGGGGAGGTTCAGGGTGGATGTTAGAAACAGGTTCTTGCCCCAGGGGGTGGTTGGGCACTGGACAGGCTCCCCAGGGCAGAGGTCACAGCACCAAGGCTGGCAGAGCCCAAAGGAGCATTTGGCCAATCCCCAGCACATGGTGTGACTCTTAGGAATGGTGCTGTGCTGGGCCAGAAGCTGGACTCAATCGCCCTCGTGGGTCCCTTCCAACTCACCAGGTTCTGTGATTCCATTTAGTGATAGGAGTTAAATCAGAATGGAGGACAGTGTGGGATAATGCCTGCATTGGGCACCAGGGCATGCAATAGATAGTAGGAAGGTGAGCCTACCCTTGTCTTTTTAGAGTATATAAAAATATATGGAGAGTCCAGGAGAATAAAGTGGGGTCAGGATTCTTCCAAGCACTGGGTCTGTGTAATGTAGTTAGCCTGATTTCTGGGTAATGCTTTAGTAGACCCCTGAACATCTGGAGTCAGTGCTAACAAATAATCTTTCCTGTCTATTCCAGTACCTAATATAAAGAATTGGTGGTAAGCAGTGAAGTAGTTGAGGGAGAAAGGTATTATTTAAATTGTAAAGCTATTAAATTATAACTAGAATAAAGTTGAGCAGTTAGTTTGCTCACAGGGCTGGGTGGTTAAAGCAATTGTAGGTCATGTGTCTATCATCACAAATATTAAAATCTCTGAGGGTTTTTTGATACTTGTTGGTTTGAGATGGTCATTATTTCTGAATGCTGAAGAGAAGGAAAACGCTCTGCATGTGTAAAGGATGAGACCTTGGTCACCTGGAATGTTTAAGGCAGCCATTCCAAAAGCATCTGTCACTCTGGATTCTTTCTCAAGATGCTCCAGTTTTTGTTTATTGGTGACTTGACACAGAATTACAGACACTTTGCAAGCTTATAGGTTTGGCATTACATACAGATGGCTGTGCATGTGAATGGGATGCTTCCCAGGGAAGTGAGATGGGATGGTGTAGCCATGCTGGGCTCTGCTTTGGGTTTGATTCTGCTTAGTGTGGAGAGGTCCTTAAAAATATTCATTCCAATAAAAATGAAGCAAGAAGTGAATGGTGATAAAATGTACAGAATAAGTTGGATTTTCTTTGGGTTTTGAGCAAAAAAATAAAACTAGGATTTTTGTCTTTAAGTTTGTGGTGGTATTTTTGGTAATCTGTCCATTTTGCTTAGTAATAATTGACACCTCTGCTTATGAGCAGTGTGCTGTTGCTATTAATATAAGTGTTTCTCATTCCCTGATCACTTGTTTACTGTATACGTGTCCTGAAATTGGAGATACTGTAATAAAGGTCTATTTTGGACTTCACAATATAATAGGACAAACAAGTGCTTAAAATGTATCCATGCACCATGAGGACATTGAGATCAGCAGTCTGTTTCCTTTGGTATGAACTCAGACAAACACATGTTGTTTATGCCCTTGTAAGAGAAACAGATCGGCCTGCAACACTGGATGATTATCTGGCAAAGGCAAGTTNTTTGTCTCTTATGGCTTCTGCCATCCTGTGCATCCTAGGAAGACTGCTGAGTAAAAGCTATTCCCAGTTGTAAGATCGTATCTACTCATCTAAAACATGTTGCTCATGTTTTCTTTTCCTGTGGCAAAGACTCCCAAATGCCTTGAATATTTTATTTTGTTTTCTGGGTGTATATATATGTGTGATATCTGAGGTTTGGGGACTTCTTTTTCAGTCTGATTTGGTGACCATCTGTTACAGAAGGATGGAGTGCTGATGTCCAGACACCACAGGAGGCTGAAGTGGTGGGAAACCTCATGGCTAAAGCTGCCTGCCTGCCCTTCCCCAGGGCACTCTGCTGCCCTGTTTGTGTCACCATGGGCATTTATGGTGCTGAACTTGCTGGTGGATGTTCAGGATGAGTAGAGCTAGTGAGAGTCAGCTAACTGAGTGGGTGGAGAGAAGAGAATTTACTTGTTTGGGCTAAGGAAATATATAAGCTCTTTAATTGTGGATGTCATCAGTTTGCATTCAAGGCTGCTGGGTGTTTCAGCTGCTGCTGGGCTGTGAGAGCATTCTGCAGTGTTTTAACATGTTAAACCTTGGAAGGAGCAGGTTTTCTTCCCAATGGTCTTTTACTGTTTATCCACAAATGTTATTTTTTCCCTTTATTTTCTGCTTCTGGCACATGGCTTACCAGTGGGGCATTGCCCAATTTTCCTCTTTCTTTGCCTGGCAGTTCTGTCATGCATTCAGTCCTCAACCTACCATGTGGTCCCATCAGGCTGAGGCTGATGCCAAGTCAGAAACTGACAGGAGTGCTTAGGAACTAAATGAGATTCAAAAGGTTGAATGGAAGTACTAGATCAAACCCAGAGTGTATTGCCGGGCAGCACTATGTGCTGGAGAAATGTTGATTTAGATATTGTACTTTTAAAATAAATAAATATTTGCCTGTAGTTTGTAGTGAGATAGTTGTTTATCCTTATTTCCCATGTCTTGCTTCACTGAGATACATCACCTGTGGATAAGGTACAACATCAGTTATTTAAAAGAAACATCAATGGTGCTTGCTCATGTTGAGCTGAGAAATAGAGAAGAGGAAAAAATATTCATCTTTTGCCATGTAACTTATTAACGATCCCCTCAGATGAATATTTTTATTAGATCGAGGTGAAAGTCAGTATTTAAATTAAAAATGTGGCTTTTATCAGTTAGGTGGTTGTTCCTGCAAGCTGGTGCTGCTATGCTTCAGCAGTAGAGCCAGTGCAGGTCTGTTAAGGGAAAGTATGAATACTGTGCATTTGTCATCTAGAAGTAACAGCCGAATTGTTCATTTACACAATAGTTTGAATCCACAGTCTATCCCTCCACTAAACTGTAACTTAAATTAGGCTCTATTTGGTGCTTGAATTCTTTGACAATGCCTTGGTCGTTCTCTGTAAACATGTAAGTCTTTCTGTTGATTTTTTTTTTTAATTGTTAAGGACACCGCCTCATTTATCCAATACACAACTTCTTAGTCATCCTGCATGTCAGGGTTTTAATATATTTGGACAAGGGCTACAATTTCTTTCTCAGCAGAAACAGTACAGATTTGTTCTTTTGTTTACTGCCACCTCAAGAGGAAACTCCAACTCTGATCTGCTGGTAACTGAAGGCTGGTAAAGGAAGAATTATCCAACAGGAATGTGAGGAAATATCTCCATTCATTATAGTTCAGAATCAGCAGAGCAAAGCCTCTAAGCTACTGTTATCATTTCAAAGTTAAAAGATCTCTTCTCCCCACCCTCAGCTCAGCTTAGTTTTGTGTAGATAAGATATATTTGTTAAGAAAGAAAACAACAGGCAAAAATGTTCTATTATGGCACAAAAGAAGTGAAGATTGATTAAGCTGGTTTCATGACTATACAAGCTCTTATTAGTCCCAGACATACTGCACAAAGTTTTACTGGGCTGACCATTGAAACAAAGAATCTGATTTCATTTTTGTGGTCTGATATATAATAAACATTGTGTACTGGTTATTAATGTTTTATTTTCACATCCAAAGAAATCCAGTGAACGCCTAAATTTTCTCACCAACCATAACAACCTGACTTTGGTCTGTTAAATGTGGCTTACTAGAGATTAAAATAAAAGCCTACTTCTGATCTGCAGCCTGCTTTAGGAGGCTCCCAGCAGTAATACCAGATACCAGATCTCCCAGCAGGTACCAGAGCTGCTGTTTAGCACAAGTTGGCAGGTAGAAGAGAGAAGTGGGAAGTTTGCTTGGTGGCAGAAAACCATTCACTAATCGTTTGGGGACCTCTGAGGTATTGTGGGGATGCCTGGGTAGGCAAAGTGATTTTTTCAAAATTTTGTGGTGCAGTTAATGTTTGGTAATGTGATGGAATAAATGTTTTTAAGATATTTATGCTACTTATTGGCGGATAATTGTAGAGAGATGTAGGCTGTTATTGATGATAAGCTGTCCTTGACCCAGATTTTTTCAATACAAATTGTTTATAAAGTAGGAACCAAACCCTCTCAAGAGTGTGAATGTATGTTTGACTGAGATGTAACTGTAAAGAAAAAGTTCATCTTCTTTTGGTGTGAGGTTTTAGTGTTCTTATTATAGAGGATACTAGAGATGGCACAAGGTCTGCCTATTTAGGAGTAAAATGCAACCTTTAAGTCTTATGCAAAGAGATGAATTTAAGAAGTTGATACTGGGGGATTTTCTGAACCTGAGGGGAAAATTTATAACTTTTGACATGGGTGGAACAGTTGAAAATGTGTATGTGACTCTCCCTGTCTTTTTCCATTCAGACCTGTTAAGAATGTTACATGAAGAGAATCTGGGTAATGATATGCACTGGTTTTAGCAATATCTGGATATTTATCCTAGTTCTATGGTTAAAGAGCAGTATTCAGCCCTTTTTTATGCCATACCTGTTTTTACAGGGTGAGTTGGTGTAAGTTGATAAGCCTGAGACCTTGACCGAAATGGCCCACGTTCATCTTGCTTAACATTTGTAGCTTTTATTTCTTTTCCTAAAGAAAGATTGACTCTTTTCCCTTGATAACCTTTAAGGCACTCACTTGCAAATAAATGTAGTCTTGGCAGGAAGAAGAAAAGGTAGCTCTTAATACTGAGAAGGATATACTCTGCATGCATCTAAGCAACTGTATACATTTACATAGATTTACTTAGTCTTTATTTTTGTGCTTTTTTGAAAATGATGGATGACTTATCAGGTGATTAGTCTTTCAGTTGTCATCTTTTTCAAGCTGCTTTTGGGTAGAAATTAGAGTTGAAAATGTTTGCAAACATTTTCATTTGCTCTTTTTAAACTACTACACAGTATTAAATGTGCTAAGTATTTAGGAAAAAAATCTCAGTTATTTTGTGTTTATAACTAAGCAGTGTAACATGACCTGTACTGAACAAATGAAGCCAATGGTGACTTGAGACTGTGCTTGGCAAGACATTGGAGCTGGGAGGTCTCAGCCTTCCACATCTACTTCTTATTTGCAGCCTGGAAGAAGAAAACCAAATTTACTTGCCTTTTCAGTTCCTAATTTGTTTCCCAACCCGGAAATAACTAGTGATCATTTTGGAGTAAACTGAGTAATTTGAAATGAGAAAAATATTCACCCATCTTGTGGAAGATAATATGCTGTCAAAGTCTGGTGTATTTGCATAAGTGGACAGTTACAGTGGATTTGTCAGTGATTTCTCCTCAGCTGACTTAGTTTGCTTTAAAGTTTAGAGAAGCAAGCCTGTTTTGATAAATGTTGTTTAAATTATCTCACACCTAAGATAATATTGTCATTGCAAAAATTTTTGGATTTCAGGTATCTTTATATCAGATGAGCTAATGTTAAAATAAAATTGTGTTCTTAATTATTTTCATATTCAGACTATTTGGTTGCAGAAGGGTGGTGTAAGAATTGGCCTTTCGCTGCTGTAAGGATAGATTTCAGACAGTTTATGATATACTGAGATGATGTTGTGAGTTGCATGTTATTACCCATTTGGCATTTTTGTAAACCAAGCAGAGTTTTATTGTGTGTAGTTTGTTTGCATCTGCTGAGCCAGCCAGGTGTGAAACCACACACTTGTGGCTCAGTCTCCCTTGAGCTTACTGCAGGTAAGTCTAGTTAGTGAATGGTTTTCTGCTGTGAGTCGTGGGACTATATGCTTTGCAGTTGTTCCATCTCACAAATTAAGTGATCACAAATTGACATAGATTGTTAAGAGATTTTTCTTCAGGTAAAATGCCAGCAATGTAGAGTGCTTATAGCAAATTTTTTGCAAACAAAATCAATACTTCATTATGGAAAATAAAATGGATGTTGTTACCTGCATTGCAGGCAAGGTAACAGTAGGTACAGATGTGCAGAATGACTGGATTCCTAAGGAACAGAGCATCATTTTTAACGCAGATTTTGTTTTTCAATGATTGTTTTCTTGTCAGTATTCCTGGCATATGGTGTAACAATATTTTGATAACTGCCAGAAACTACTATGCTACACCAGTGTGATGTTGGCTAAACACAGAAAAGTAAGCAAGAATTTGGCTTGACCAGAGCAGACTTTATGGTTTAATGGGGAGAAAGATGGAGGGAAGTGATAAAGGCCAGAGCTGGCCTTGTGAATGGGCATGGATGGCTCATGACGGCCCGGGAGCCTCCTGTGGATGGGACTGATGGTTAAGGCAGTAATGGAACCTCAGGCTTCTCCTGCAGTTTTCAGTCCCAGCCTGGTACATTGTCACAAACTTAGAAAACAGCAAATCTTCACAGAATGGATGAGGTCAAGAAGGATCTTTGAAGATCATGTAGCCCAACCCCCCAGCTCAAGGCAGAGGCTACTCAAGCAGCTTGCTCAGGATTTTGTCCATTGGGATCTCATGCTTAGGGCCATGCATGAAGCTTTGCTGCTGCTCTGTTAACGTGTTGTTGACCTCGTTGACATTGTAATGCTTTGTTCCATTTGGCATTACTTTCCACACAGCATTATAATATATGTGTGATTTAATGTCTCATCTCAGCACGACAAAGTGTCTTTTAAATTTTAAAGTGAAACTGTGCAACCTCTTGGTTATGGAGAGGACTGTTGGTATGAATGAGAGACTATTTACTGCAGTAGTTCATTGGTCCTTTGTGCTGCTTTGTGAACATTTCAGGTGAGACTGCTTATTGCCTTTAAACTGTGAAAAACTGCCTGAAACAAATTAGATGCCAAAAAATTCCATGGCTTGGTAAGAGCAAAGCTTGCCTTGGGAAAGGGCATGTACTCACTTCTGTGCTGGTGCAGACAACTTAATTACAGTTTGTAATGATGTTGGATAGATGCACAAGACTAATGAAGCTCCTTCTACCCAAGCCCTTTACACAGAAGTTTCATTTGTGTCCTTGACCTAACTAAGGAAAGTATTAGAATGACATGAAGTTGAAATGTGACTTAGTTTGACTTTAATATGCAGTATTGTGTGGTGCATGTCCTGCAGTAAATGTGCTTTGGTTATTGTGCAGTTTTTGAAATTCCACTGTAAGAGTGGTCATGTGATGGAGCCTCACTGTAGGGAAGTGTTTTCTCTGTATTCTTCCGATTGGTATCAAGTTACTCCAAGCATTTCTGAGTGGTTCTTATAATTCCTGTACGTACAGTCGTGCTGTTGGCTTTATGCCTTATCACATCTCCCATCCCAGCGCTGTGTTCCAGGGATTGCTGAGATTTGATCCCTGGACAAGTGCTCTGTGTCTGTATGCAGGGAAAGCCTCATGTTTGAGGAAGGGTAAGTTCATAATGCAAAGGTTTGTGTGGAATTGCTGAACTATCCCCTGGTAGCTCTTAGGCTGTGACAGGCCAGAAATAACTTCTTGTTTGCACAGGAGTGTGAAGTCAGGCTGGAGTGATTAATGTAAATGTAAATTAATGTGTTCTGTACCCATTTGAATAGCTTTGTTCGTTCAGTTGGTGGTTGAATTGTAATCTTAGGCAATGATTTAAATATGAAGTAGTCCGAAACAATGTAGTTACCTATTGGCTTTTAATGATCTTGTAAAGCAGTGTATTTTGAATGGCTGTGTCATTATAAAGGTGATAACGAACTAACAATATTGGTGGAGGGGAAAAAAAAAGAGGAACAAAGTCAGAAATGCTAAATAATATGTGCATATATAAGTTACATTCTTCATGTAAAATTTGCATCCTTTTGAGATGTACATGAGCATACGTTTAAAATTAGTTTTCTTCTGTTTATGGTGTAGCATTGAGGCTTTAAACTAGTGCATAATTGGCTGTTAAACTATTTTTGATAGCCTTCCATGGTAAGTTATTGCTGTTTATCTCTTTTTGAGATTTTTCTATTACCATAACCATGTGCTTTTCTTAGAGATGTGTGGATGGCCACACTACATAGAACAGTTAATGGATCTGTCTTTAGGTGCAGTCTTTGTTGGCTGGATAACTTAGAGTGTACTTGGAGCTCATAGCAAAGCAGTTGATGAAATTCCTGTCTCTAATTCGACAGTTTCCATCTCCAGTGTTTTGGAAGTTGCTGTTAACTTGTTATATGCGTTCCAAGTTCAGGAGATAAAAAAACAAACATCAGACATTAATAAGCCTACCTAAACTAGAAAGAAAAAAGCACAAAAGAAAGCAGCAGCTGGATGACAAGGACACTTGACACCCCTGCACTTTGAAGCCACCTCGTTTTGTTTATGTTTATGGTACAGACTCACAGTTGGAGGAGTGTGGATATGGGCTGGTTAATTCAGAGTTGACATAGAAATGATTCAGTTGTTAACCTTTCTTTATTCAGGAGAGTGAATTAGATTAGACCTTGTTGCAGGGAGAAAAACTTATTTGTTTATATAGGTATAAGATGTGTGGCTAGCAATGCTGTTAACCTTTCTTGAAAACTATAGGGGAGGCTTTTTCTATATGTGTTACTAGTATCCCAATTTGAATATTACATTTTCTCATGTTGTGTTTTTACAGTAATCATTTTTCACTTGGGTTTGAAAAAATTCAGTGACAGAAACAGTTCCTGGATTCAAAATAGACTGGTACTCATAGGTTTTTCCTTGGCCTGTTTAAACATACTCCTGGTTATATATTCCTTGCAGTATCAACACAGCAAAAAAGGACAATGAAAGAATTTCATTAAATGAGCCTTACATAAAACAAAGTTTAAAATTAATTAGGACCTACCTTTTAAGCATTTGTCAAATCTTCTCATTGTCTGGTTTTCTTCCCACTTAATGTTCACTTTAAATCAATGTCAGGTACATGATAATGCTTCCAGAATCACTTAAGTCCCATTAAAAAAGCAAACACTTGGGTACCCCAAGGCTCACTGGGAGCCAACAGGGATTGGACTCAAAAATGACTGTTGCTGTTCAAGGAGGAGAAACTAAATGGCTTTAAAAATTTTGCCTCCTGCTCAGACTAGCTGATAACATTCAGGACAGGAGTAAAGTAGAAATGCACCAAAGGGAAGGAAAGGCTGAGTGTGGCTGCTCATGTGGGCAAGAGAGAAGATATATTTCTGAGAATTAGTAAAGGGGATCAAAAGTGGGGATCTCTGTTCTTTTCTCATAGCCAGGTCCCTACGGGCTGCTTCACTCCATGTCTCCAGCAGCATCTGGCCTCTGTGTGCCTCAGCAGTGGTCCCTGCAGTCCTGGGCCCCCAGTGCTCCAGGGTCACCCAGTACAGCATGTGCTGGCTGTGCCTCTGGGAGCTGGGCAGAGGCTGAAACTGAGGCACACAGGAAGGTGAGTGCCTTACCCATCTCACTCAGCAGGTCTGCAGTAGGACCTCGCTCTTGTTTTCCAGGTCCTGCATAGTCTTCACCACTAGGACTATCACTTCTTAGTAGGACAGATGAAGGCCATGTTTTCAGTCCTTGTGTGTATTAGCCACTTTGAAGTCCTTGTCATCCAGCTGCTACTTTCCTTCGTGGTTTTTTTCTTCCTGGTTTTGGTAGGCTCATTAGTGGATGTGTTCTCTGTTGTCTCTCCTTGTACCTTGAGAGGGCAATGTGAGTTGGAAGATGTCTGGATGAGCTTCCAGGAGTAACAGCAGTCTTCCTGAAAGTTACAAAGAAAACCACCAGGAACATACTTATATGTATGTGTGGTTTTTAAATACACATAAACACACATATATATGAACATGTGTACAATAGGTCTGTAGCTGTGTGATTCCAAAGTCAGAGTTCTCTTGAAATGGAAATTGTCTCAGCTAGAAAGTAGATGTAGCTCCTGCTGACAAATAAAACCACATGTTTTTAGGAGCCCTAATAGTTATGCTTCAGGACAGAGAATGTTTCTCTTCCACTATTCTTCAGATGACAGCTGCCACAATGAAGCCTGAATATGAAGAATACATTTTTCTGTGGCTGTATCCTGGGCGCTGGGAAGTCTCTACAGTTCAGAACAATAGCAGAATATGGAGCTGCCAGCAGGCAGTCAGAGTGGACAAGTATAATCATGCACCACTCAGCTTTCAAGGAAATTACAGTTGGTGCACTGACTTGCTCATAATAGCGATCCATTGTTTAGCTTAATAACTTATCAGCTCTCCAGGAACCAGCTAGTGATCACTGTCATCATACACTGCTGATCATTCTGTTCTTAAATTATCCCAGGATGCACTAAGGACCCATCACATCACCTATTAAACCAGCAAACTGAATGCACTATAATTTTTTTTTTTTAAGCTAGAAGGAACAATATTGCCTACCTTTTTTCTTCTCTTGTTTTGTCACTATCTTTGTCATATGTAATTGTGCCTGTAGGTTTTTTAAATGTCTGGTTGAAAGGACATTATCAAATTGTGTTGGGATATTTTTAGATAGATAGAGTTTATGTTAAATTGCGGGTTTTTTATGATAACTACTAGGGAACTGAATCTGAAACCTGCTTTTTAAGGAACATTAGTTTTTCATAAAGCATTTGTGGCAGAGGGGTGATTTTTTTTTTACGGTGATTGTCTGTAGTACCTGGGTTCCTGTCAATGACTAGTAAGTGTAGCTGAGAATGCCCCTCTTCAGTAGTGAAGAGTGATTATCCCTCTTGGACAAATGTAGAATTCAGGCGCAGGAGGATAGTGTGATTTACACAGAGCCATGCAGGGAGCTGTAGAAGAAGAGGAAGGAGAAGCAAGCTGGTGTGAGTCCTGATCCCAGTGGGCCTTCTATCATGCTGAATGCATTCTGCCTTCTTACCAAAGGGTTATTTGTGAGTTCTGAGCTGCCAGCACTGAAGGAGCCTTGCAGTGTTCTGAGGGAAGAGTGGCCACAGCTTCATTTGCAGACATTGATATGAAAGATCCTAGAATGGTGCAAAGTACCAAACCCTGTTGGGACAGCTTTCTGTGGTCTGGAGTGCACAGATACACAATTCACCTGAGCAGATCTCCAACCTGTTCCGTGCTTAGGACTGCAATGATGAGTCTGTTAAAAGGGGAGGGGAAAGCAGATGCGTGTGCCCAACTGGGACAGGCCTCCTTGCTGTTCTGAGTAGTGCAGGCAGCTGTGGCATAGTGTCTCCTGGTCTCAGGAATTGTGCAGACTGTGGGATTGGCTGTTTTTATTAGACCAGAACAAGTATACCGGGATTTAAATGAAACCCTGAGCATTTTTGTGGTTTTATTTAATTGTTTGCTTTGTTTTTATCTCTCCTGTGTCTGTCTTGGAAAGGCAATTGTATCTCTTGATCAGTGACAACTAGAATTAAAATAAGGACCTTTCTCCTCCAAGATTTATTGCCTGGCACATCTATGTCTGAAGTCTCATCTTTCATGTTTTGAGAAGATGCTGTCTAACTGTGATATCTCTGAACCATATGAGAAAACACCTATTCTTGTCAATGATGGTAATAGTCTAGCTCAAATTACATAGGTCTGTGGATATTGTATTGAAAAATGTAGATCCAGCCTTTGTTAATAAACAGAAAAGATCAGGTTGTTACAGAATGGTGATCTCTACAGAGACTAACTTTTGCATATATTTCAAATACATCACCTACTTTTGGCAGCACGAAGTGAAAAAAATGCTGAGTAGGTATGTCATATCCCCAAGGTAAGTTCTGTAATAAGGAAATACCTGAAGCTTACAGGTGTGGCTTTCTCTTTTCCATGGGAATATTTCCCACTTCTCCAGAAGTTTACCACCTTTCTTTGAAAACAATTGTTCAGGTTGCAAGTCAGTCCTGTTATATTGGCTTCATTTGCTGTAGGGCCAGCAAATGGCATTCGGCCCAAACTCCAAGGTTGTACCAGTTCACTGTATTCCACACTGTACAAAGTTGAAAAGCATTGCCAGATGAAAAAATAGAACTGAATAGAATTGAATTGGAAAGCCTAAAACCTCCTATTAAACAATGTCAACCTGTTCTTTAATACAACACAATGGCTGTGCAATGATTTACATTACTGTGTGTTTTGAAATGTCTGACTAGGTAGTTATGCTTGACCAGAGCTTTCTCTTGGAAGAAGTATTTCTTTCTTTGCCCTCTCCACAGATACAAGAGTGGAAATGTCAATATTCCAGGCAATGGCTTTGTTACAAATCTGCTTGGGATGCCCTGATAACCCAGTTCTCTGCATAGCAAAGTCAACAAGTTTCTCTGTGTTGATGTTGGTGACTTAGAGCCCAGGCAGAAATATTCACATTAGAGGGAATGTTTGTGTAAAACCCTGTTCATGCAAATTGGACTTGAATATGCTTGAGGTTCCTGGGGAAATACCCTTTTTTGCTTGGTGTACCATGCATTGGGATCCTTGGATAATTCATGTTATATTAATAAACATCCCATTTAGATGAGCAGAGTGGAAACAACATGGCATTTTGTTGTTGGTTTCTCAGCCTGGGAAAATCAGCAAGTGGCAGCGTTACTGATGGTACTTTCTGCAGCATCACATTCCAGACTGATATGTATGGTTTCTGCTACTTTAACTTTTTTTTTTTTACCTAGGCTCTGCCATTCCTTTGTTCTCCTGGCTTAACTGATGCTTACAGTGCTCCTATCTATTTGCAGGGCAGCTCCACCGTGGTTTGAAGCCACTGTTTGTTGAGGAGTGTGAGTGTGAAGATGCTGCACTTGGTTTGATGGTTGCCTAAGCCTTGCTCTGTTACCTCTTCCTCTTTTATTGCTGCCTCTGTGGCTGTGAGATTCTGTTCAACACTGGTTTGTTGAAGAAAAATATCCATGGTGGCTCTGTGCCATCATTTCAAAGAACAGCTATTCACCAGGCTCTTGATGGAGAGATTTAAGAAGAAATTATTTTGCTGCTTGGACATAAAAATGCTGGTTAAGAATGTAACTGGCACAGGACGTTCTTTGCCCTGGGAGTCTAGCCAGAGAGAAATTTTTACTCCATTTAAGCCATGGGTTTGCGCCCTCAGATATTTTGTTTACAGCTGTCTGTGCTGCTCAGGAGGAACCTGTGATGCCTCAGAACAGCTCTCAGACTGCTCAGCAATAGTGGACTGCCATGCTGGGAGGGTGAGGACGCAGGGCAGAAAGGGTGCAGGGGTCTAAGAAAACCTGCATGTAAATTTTGGGTTTGTGCTGAGGTTTTTTGTTGTTGTTGTTTTGGTTTTTTGTTTGTTTGTTCTTTAATTGAAGGAAACATCTTCTCCAGGCATCTCTTGTTTAAGCCCAGGTGAAGAGATCGATTTCTTGGGTACAGGTGGTGTTAGGATTGACCTCTTTATACTGCCATTGTTTAGAGCAGGAAAAGTCTGAACTTTGCTACTGCTCAAATAATTGTGGGGAAATCATCCAGTCATTTTATATTCACCAAATGTTTGCCTCATTTTGGAGGCAGGGATTTGATAAAGATTAAATTATTGGATCTCAGCTTATTTTGGAGCCTCATTTTGTCCTTTTTTCAGGTACCTGTATGGTCGTATTACAGCTGGCAGCAATACTGGCAGTACTCTCAGTTGAGGAAGAGCTTAACAGGAGCATGGCCCAATACTAGATGTTTTTTTATAGACAGTGAGCAAGCTGAGCCCATATAACAGGAGAAATCTTTTGTCAGTCACAAGCAGTGGCCACACTGACATTAATGCATTTGGAAATGACAGACTTTGTACCTATCTGCTGATAGATTAAAGTGTTACTTGCTTTTTCCAGTACACT
>VZUA01020457.1:1616-11846 GCA_013401035.1 Horornis vulcanius | reverse complement strand
CTGGAAGGAATGGTATGGATTCATTGCACCCACCATCCTTTAAAATATTTCTGGAAAGTTGTTTAGGGATAGAAATTCAAGTGATTCTGCCTCTTTGATTTAATTGTTATTCCTCTTCTGAATGCCTGACGTGCTGCTGGGATGGAATTCAGAGCCAGAGGGGCATAGAGGAGCAATGCTTGGTGATTTTGCCTGGAAACACTGAACATTTATCATGTTTTCTGTGACAGGATGTCTCAGCTCAGTGAAAATTCCACCTCCTTATCAGCTGTACAGCCTGAATTATTTTCCAGTCCAGGGCTCAGGACAGAATTACCTCCAATAATTCAGTTTCTCCCAACACAAATTAGGATCCCAACACTTCCTACACTCTGAGAATACTGAACAACCCCCATGTCCTTATAAAAAACAAAGGTTTTTAAGGGCTGCAACCTCCTCTGGGGAGGCAAAGCTCTCAGAGCTCATCACTGCTGTTCAACCCTGGAATCTGGGGCTGCTCCATCACTCCCCATCCACCTTTTATAATTTCCCAACTTCCAGGCAGTTTTCCCTAATTACAAGTGTTCTGAATGCAATCATTCCTCCCCTGGGGAATCAAACTGTTCAAGCCTCTTCTTAACTCAGTCAAAGCACCTCTTTTTTCCCCAAAAAGAAATTCTGCAACACAAAGGACGCTGATTTCCCACCATTATCTTTTTTCTCAGCAGGTTTTCCCATCCTGAGAACCCAGGAGCTCCACAGCAGCAGTTTCTCTCTCTCAGAACTAATTAGACCTGTCAAATCTGCAAACTTGTATTTATTCAATTTTTTTCTTTTTTTTTAATCAAGAAGAACAGATAACAGGTCTGCCTTGAAGGTTGTCTTGCTGTTTGACTTTTTTGGAACAAAATCACTGTGCAGGACCTCTCTGCACTGGGCAGAGATGAGGAAATATTTAAAATAAACATAAAATTCAGCCACTTTCCTTTTTCAAACCACCAGCAGAAGGTGATCTAATAAAATATATTCCAGCAGTTTTAAAAGGAAATATTTTAAAAGAAAAGATGGAGCAATACTCACTGCTGCAAACATCTCCTGCTTGGAAGAGCTCTGTAGTTAATAAAACTAACCCATAATATGAAAAAGCATTGGAAAACCTGCAAGGAAGCAAATGAGAGAGGAAGTATCAGCTGGTCCAACTTAAAAGAAACACCACCAATCAAAAGTCCTACCTGAATTTCAGCATTCAGAAAATTAAAGGGCAACTTGATTGGGAATGCTTGGGTGCTTGAATAAATTACAAATCAATACAGGTTGGTTTTTTTGTTTTGTTTTGTTTGGTTTGGTTGTTTTTTTTCTGAGGAGGAAGTTGAGTATTGGAGTAAAATCCCTTCAATAAAACCCATTTAGAGCTGTGCTGGCACTGAACCTTTAGGTTTTCTCTTACCAAATAAACCAGAGCAACAACGTGGTCCAGCGGAAATGGGGGGTGAAAAGATCCCTCATTTTGCCTCTGTCCTCCTGTTGGGAACAAGCAGAAGTTGGATGATGAGGGACAGCTAAAGTGTCAAATTTCATCTTGTCTCATGAATTCAGATCCAGGAATTCTGACCTGAGCTCTTCAACAACCTCAAGGTTTGGTTTTCTTAACAACAGTGAGGTTAAATAACATTAATGCACATTTTAAAGCTGCTTTTCACTTCCAAATGAGAAATTAACTCTTCCTCAGTGGGAAAGAGGCCTAAATGATGAAATCTCATTTTTTCTGTCTAGCTGAGACATTAAAATTGAACAGAACATGGATGATTTGCTTACAAAGCCCCTCAGTTTCACTGCTCTGGAGGTGCCTGTGACCTGCACGTACCTGCCTGGAAACCACCAGTTTTCCCAAGGGCATTGGAGCTCCATTTTCTGTGGCAATCCTCTTCAAAGTGGCCAGAGCTTTCTCCTGGTTCCCAGATAAAACATCATACCTGGCGCTTTCTGGCAGCCACTGAGGGTCACACACACAGGAGGGAGTCACAACCAGCAAGAAACTCTGGGATTTTTCCCTGGGGGGAATCTCAGTGATTCCAGCAGATTCCCACATAACAAAGGTTTACAGAACTAAGCTTGAAGGATTCCAGGAAAGAATTCCAAGAATCATCTCACCAGGCTTTAAAAATTGCTACCCCTCCCACTTTCCCCACAAACTCCCATTCCCTTCCATTCATTTGGGTTTATCCTTGAGAATTGTTGGGAATTTTTGCAGGTTTTTTACATTATCCCTTGAAGGGATGGCAAAGCATCCAGGGCAGATAACAGGATCCTCCAAAATTTAGGAGTTTAAGCTCCTTTTAATTCAGAACGAGTTTGTGAGCACCTGGATAACTGGAGGTGTTCCTGAAAAACTAAGGAATAAAAGGGGAAGAATTAATAAGAAATAATTTATAAGAAATAAAATAAAATTTTATAAGAAATAAACCACCTGACAAGGACATTTATCTATGAGGAGACTGAATGATTGGCAAAGATGTCACCTAATAAGTGATAAAATAGATCACTGAAGCTCAGGTTTAACTTGTTTTAGAATCTGACTTGCACTCTGCAGACTCCATCCCTGATTTGGGAGGATTTTAAAGTGGAAATTGATTCGAAAAGTGACAAAATCAAAAGGGAATTTAGGGAAATAGGAACAGCTTTTGATGAAATGTTGATTTTACTGAGATTAGTTGAAACAAAATCATTATATTGGAGAGGGTTCCAGGCCTGATTTCACCAAATTCCAGCTCTCCATTGTCCTTCAGCAACTCCAGTCACATCAACACAACTCTCCCTGGAATGTTTTTCCCAGCATCCCATTGAAACTGCATTTTTGGACATTATTTCAGTTATTTCACAGAAGAAACCACCAGAGAGCTCAGAACTGTCCTGATTTCCCTCAGCCGTGCCACAGAATGGGGCAGAGGGATGGGAATTGCAGGAATTCAGGTGAATCCTTGAGGAATACCTACAAAGCACAGGACAGCAAAGAGCAGGAGTGGGAGGGCAGAGAGGATGAGGAGCCAGCGCCAGCCGAGCGTGGGCATCACCACCACTGCCAGGAGCACTTCAAACACAGTCCCAAGGGCCCAGAACACCTGGAAGAGGGAAAAACAACAGGAAAATGAGGAATGGAGAGCTCCTAAGGCCTCTTCTTTGGAATATTCCAGGCTGTGCTCGCCAGGGATGGCTGGAGAGAGAAATTCCAGGGTTGCAAATTCTGCCTTAAAACCTTCCAAGGATAAAATCCTGCCCTGTGTGACTTTGACATGTTTGGATGAAGATGTGGAGCTGAATTTAGCCCTGAATTTGTGGAGCTGTCAGCTCTCCATACCCATCACTGAGATGCATTTCACAACAAAACCATGGACCCCCAACGCCCCCCTCGTGCTCACTCTGCAGCCCTGGGTGCCAAATAATTTGGAAAAAGGAAAATTCAACAGGAAGAGTGGAGTGTGACAGGAAAACTTCCTGCTGCTTTTGGACCTGGGCTGGTAACAGAGCTCAGGTGTGACTCAGCTCCACGCCAAGGTGGACAGGCCAGGTGTGGCTGCAGCTCTGAGGGGATTTCCAGGCAGGAGGATGGAAGGGATGTGACCACCAGAGGATTTGACCCCCGAGGATCAGAATGCACCCACTCACCTCTATTAATAAAATGCATTTTGCTCTGGCTTTCATTGGAAGGAACTCAGCATATAAAGTTACCCTAAAAGAGGGAACAGAGAGGAAAATGTCAGCACAGAGAGGGAAATGCCGCAGCAGACAGAGGTTCAAACATCTCTTTTGCCTTTTAATAAAACTGCCAAACCCAGAACAGCAACTCAAAGCTCTTCCTATCCCCAGAGCCAGCCAGGCTGTGACACTGGGTCACCCTTCTCACCCAGAAAAAACCCTTCAATGTTGCAAGAGAGGACATAGTTTGCTCTTTTTGTGTGGTTTTGTGACCCCACAGTCATCAGTCAAATGCAGATCTTGATGTGTTCATGTTTCCATAGCCCTGCTCTGAGCCAGAGCACCATTGAAAACACCATTTTATCTGGTATTTTCAGCATAGTCCATCAGAATTCAATAAAACTTCTGATGGATGAAGAATTTCTTCAGGCTCAGAGAATTCCCATCCATCTCCTATGCCAGGGTTCAATTCTCCATGAGGGGAATACATTCATGTGACTGGTATAAAATAATTTGCATTCTTTTATTGTGGGATTCAAAGAGTAACCACAGAGGCTTTGTTTCATGCCTGTGCCAAGGAGTGATGGCAAAGCTTCTCCAGGAGGAATTCCTGAGGAGGAATTCAAGCAGCAGCCACTGCAGGCTTTGTCATCTTCTTCAAACTGGTAAGGTTTGGCTTTGCTCTGTTTGCATTCCATTGACTCAGTTCCTGCCTCCAAACCACTCAGGCTTCCTCTGAGGTTTGGGACAAAATTCCTACTAAGTTAAAAAGTGGATTGATCTCTGAGGAGCTGCCCAGTTCATGGAAAGTATGAAGTTTCACACAATATTTCATTCAAGCAGAGATTTAGAGAACTCAAATCACATCTTAAAGTGTAGCTCAGGTCCTTCTGTAGTGCAGAGAAAACAGGAGCTGGTGAATGAGCCCAAGGAAAGAAGGACATGGAATTGTTGGTGCCAATCCAGAGGAGGAAATTACACTCAATTATTCCATGGAGATCCAGGCCTCCAAAATCACTCAGCTTAAGGATATTAGAAAGGAGCTACTTTTCCTGCTTCATCCCTGTTATGGTTAGAAAAGGAATCAGACTCAGGGAGGATGGGATCCACCTGGAGATCTGTAACTGGCTCTGGTTTTTCTCTCAGGAAGCCACAGAACCTCAGGGAGCCAAGTGGCCCTGGCTGGGCTGCACCTGCAGCTTTGGAATTTTTATCAAGAAGAGGCCAAAGAAAAGCCACTGCCTTGCCTTGGGGAGGAATCTGTGAGCCATCAATCCAAGCCAGGCTCTTCCTGCTCCAAAATAGCACCTCCAGAAGGCAAAAATATCAATTATTTGTAAGGATAAAAGAGAGAGAGGATGGCTGTACCCTTCCCTTTACATTTATAATTAAAAGCCTAGAGCAGGGTTATTTATTGCAGGTAGAAAATGTATGGATCCCTCTCTTCAGTGAAAGGAACCACACAATGATAGAGAGATACCCTGACATTTCCTTTTCCTTCTGAGCCATCCCAGCATCTCCAGGTGTGTGTGGGTTTGAAATCCCAGCTCAGGGTGAGATGGGGAAGTTCAGGCTCTGACTGAACACTGATTTAGGGTTCTATAATCAGAGTCAGAGCTCAGCTGTGCCTCCAAATGCTGCTGTTTAGGGCATGACCTGCCTTGCAACAAGACCAAGGTTTTGGGGGGCTGAACAGAAACAAGGCTTCAATCTGACATGGGAATTTGGTAAGACAGAAAGAGAAATGAGCAGGCTTGGACTTGTGAATATTTACTTACGACTGAGGCACTCCTCCAATCCCAAAGCCCACCAGGCCTCTCAGCACCAGGATCCAGCTGTAAATGGGAGCAAATCCACTGAGGATCCCATAGTAGAGTGTCCACAGCACGCTGATCTTTAGGCCCTGCGTTCAGCAAGAGTTAAAAATCACTGCAACACAAATTAAAGTGTAAAACAGAGCTTCAAATGCCTTCTGTTTCACAGGAGCTCAACTCTGGGTGTGCTTAACGCTGCTTTGTACGTGGGGATATTTGGGAAAGATGGAATTCTGGAATGGTTTGGGTTGGAAGGGATCTTAAAGCTCATCCCATCCCACCCCCTGCCACTATCCCAGGCTGCTCCAACCTGGCCTCAGACACTTCCAGGGATGAGGCAGCCACAGCTTCTCTGGGCACCCTGTTCCATTGCACTGAAATGTCCATGCTGCAGAAATGTTGGGATATATCCCAGCAGGAGCTGCACACTTACTGTTTTCCTCCCATACTGGTCTGAAATGTTTCCCCAGAGTGTGGAGCTGGACATCATTCCCACAAACACCACCTGTGGAACAGTAGGGAAAAAAAATAAATCTTGGAGGTGGTGTTGTAAGATCTCTGCTTCCCAAGAGCACTGGATAAATCCAGAATTATTTAGGCTGGAAAAGATCTCTGATGTCATTGAATCCAACCTCAAAAATCAACTGTTTGTTCTCTCTTAGGGTTCTCAGTCTGTCAGAGAGTTTAAATGGGGGAGAGAGAAAGATTTGCAAACAAGATAATCAAAATTTATCTTTTTTTTTTAATTAATCAAATGGTTTGAATTTTAGGATGAATCCACAGGTTTTCCTGGAAATTACATGAGACATCAATCCTGAAATGTGCAAAATGCCCTCAGTTCTCACTGAATTTTGTTGCTTCAATCTTTAAAAAAACCCCTATAAATCTTAAAAAAAACCTATAAACTTCTAAGTTGAAGGCAACCTACAAAGACCACGAGGAGCTTTAATTTTGGGGATACAGAGCAAAATATCTGGATAACAACCATGGCAAAACCTCAGGGAAGACAGGAGCTGTCAGGTATTTTTCCTACCGAGGTGAGCAATGCAACCTTCCAGCTGGGCAAGCGCCACTCACAGTGCAGCTGAGGAGCAAGGATACTTAAAATCATCATTTCCATGGCATCTGCCATCTGCAGGGAGAAGAGAAAGCAAAATCAACAACTGCCTGCAAATCAGGTGGATTTAGGAGTCAATAATAGGCCTTGGTGACATTTCTGTGCCGTTCCTGCCTTGGGGTTGAACAAAGTATTAAACATTTCATATTTGAACTCATTGCTGCTTGTCAGCACAGTTTAGTAACTCTGGCAGAGAGGATCCAAAGTGCTAAATCCAAAGATTTTGAGGAGGTTTGGCTGGTCAGGGACACAGGTTGAGTCACTGCCATGGTGCAAATTCCAGTTTTCAGCCCCTTCACACAGGGATTCAGTCAGGACTGTTTAATACTTTGTAACTTATGCCCTTCAACACTCCTGGGTTTGCAGAGATCACCTGGAAACCAAATCCCACAGCTTTTTAGGATCTAAACCATGCCAGATCCCAGCTTTTTACATGGATAAAAGCCAATAAATACAGCTCCAGCTATCAGGACCCTAAAATACACCACAGGAGGTAGAACACAGAGCTTCAGGAAGAGCAGAAAAATGGGAACCAAGACTTTTTTTGGTGTTGATATCAAGGTGCTGAGTTGCTGTTCCTCTGAAACTGAGATTACAGCAATCCTGACTGATACAGACAAGCAAGGGGGCAGCTGAGGGGAGGAATGTGGCAAAGTCACTGCAAGAAGCCTCAGGTTCTGCAGGAGCAGCCTGGAACCTCATCTGAAACCAAACTGAAGTGGAGAATTTAAATGGTTTTCCAAACCCTGATTCATAAGAACTTCATAAGAGACAAAGAAATCCATCATTACCCCTCACAACAAGGCTGGGTGCTGCTGTCATTTTAATTTCCAGTGAAATTCCCGCTTTATTGTACATTTATCTGTTCAGAGACTCTCTGCCCCCATTATTTGAAACCCCTGAGATTCTCTAAGTGATGATCATGAACTGATCCTGATCCCAAATACTTGCCCAGGCCAATCCAGTAATGACAGAGAGCTTCCACTGGAACTTCCCAAATCCAATGGCTTCCACCGCATCTTCCACCATGAAAGTATCTGGAAAGAAAATAATTCCAGTGGATTCCTTCCTTAGAAAGCCAGCCCTTGAGAGAGAATTTTCTGCTTTAATTACTGATTAATTGGCTAATCTGCTGAGATCTCAGATATATAACAGAGCTACTTGGTTATTATACAATTCCTACTCAGCAAAATCTCTGCGTTCTTCCAAAGCCAAAATAATTGAATTATTGCTAGAATATTTTAATCACGTGGAGGTAAATTGGTGTGGACCCACAAAGCCAGCCCATGTTCAGCCTCTTCCTCCTGGGAGTGACTCCTCCAGACACTGAAATGCAGCTTTCAGTGGGGAGAAACAGCTCTGCCCCAGCCCACAGCAGGGCTGGGAGCTGCAGGGAATATTTCAGTGCAACCTCTCATTATTGAAATCAAGAATTTCTCCAAAACACACAAATCTTGAACCCTGCTCCTGTTAAAAATGCTGCTGGTTGTTTTCCACCCATGACCTCTCTAGTTTGCTCCAGCTGAAGGTGCTGAGATGTCTCAAATTCCTTTGCTCAAATGCAAAATGAAACGACCAAGAAAAGCACATTTTGATATTTGAGTTGTTTAAATCAATTTAAGTCTCACAGCTCTAACACTTGCATCAGTTTGAAAAGGACATTCCTCAGAAAAGCTTTGGCCCAGAGCTGTGAGATCCCCACAACAACACAAACCAAGAGGGAATCAAATAAAATCCAAGGGATAAAGCACAGCAGAGAAGCCCAGGAACAAGATTAATACCAAATTTTCACACTGTGCTGAGACAAACCCAACATTTCTCACCCCTCCTAAAGCAGTGATGCCTCCAGGCAGGAAGCAGAGGCTGAGATGGGACATTCCTGGTGTCCTCTAGGAAAAGAGGAGCCAGGAACTCATCTCAGCCTTGAAGGAGAGGCAGGTGAAGCTGCTCCAGGAGCTCTGAGCAGCTCCAGAGGGAACTCAGGCAAATTCCAGTGTGGAACAGGGGCTGGCAGCTGGATCCACAACTCCCTAACAGGAGTTTCCAGCACTGGGCACTCAAAAAGGAACACAGAGAGCATCCCACAGGGAAATGGGCTGATCAAACCACGATTTTTCAAATCTAACAGAATTTCCCCGAG
This sequence comes from Horornis vulcanius, assembly GCA_013401035.1. Classification (NCBI taxonomy): domain Eukaryota; kingdom Metazoa; phylum Chordata; class Aves; order Passeriformes; family Scotocercidae; genus Horornis; species Horornis vulcanius. The sequence continues at coordinate 3,103 of VZUA01020457.1, read as the reverse complement.
TTATTATTTTTATCTGGACATCCTTAACTCCTCCAAACCCCCCTGTACCGGGATGAAGAGATTCCCACCTTTCTCCACAACCTCCTCCTTGCAGGAAAACAAGAGCCCTGCTCACCATCCGTGGGGTTGGCGAATTCCTTGGGCACTGCAGCTCCATCCTCCAGCTCCACGGGCTCCAGCTCTGTCCTCACCCCCTCGATCTGCACCTCGTGCTCTCCCGAAATTCCATCCTCGTCCGACCTCGAGCTCTCCCCCGTGCGGCGGAACTTCACCACCCTGAAACCACAGAAACCGGCGTGGAGATCTTTTTTTTTTTTTCCAGCCTAAATAATTCTGGATTTATCCAGTGATCTTGGGGAAAATGCTCTCCAGGAGCTGGGCTTGGCGAGGCTGGAAGGTTTCTGCTCATTCCCTGTCTCCATTCTCCACTGGGAATGCTGGGATCCTGTTTGGATCTGCTTTCAGGGATGGGATGGAATCCTTGGTCTTGGACACAGAGGATGTTATTGTGCTATCCACAAAGTTATAAAACCACAGAGGTCATAAAAATATGATGGAAAGATGCATATTTAATGAGATCCATGTTTTGTGTGCCTGGATTTAATTGGAATTAGGCATTGCTGTGTCATTGAATTTCAGGGTTGTTTTTTTTTTCCCTGGCAGGAAGAGCCCAAATTCCATTTTCTGAGTTGTTTTTGTGATTAAAAAGTCTTGACATGCACCAGAACCTGAAATATTATTTAGTGAAATACAATTACTGAGCTCATTCAGGGAATGGATGGATTTTTTTTTTCCATCAGGATGCTGATTCTGTGACTGTGCTTTCATCTTAAACAGAATTATTCAATATCATGTCATGAATGGAATATTTGTATTTTAAGACCAGAATTTGCTAAATTGACACAGCTTTGATGTTTTGCTCAGAGGGATTTGCTCCCTTCCCACAGAGAAGGTTCTTTTCTCATCTGTGAAGTTTTCTGTGGCCAAAGATTTGGGAACAGATCCACCAGATTTAATGGATCAGATCCCTCAAATTCCCTTCACTTTATCTGCAACACAGGGGAACTTTTTTCCCCCTTGGAAAGTGAAAATCCCTTGGATTTAAGTGAAATAGTTTTGGAAATAGATTAAATCATCACAGAATCACAGGGAGGGACCTTAAAGATCATTCCAGCTTTGGAGGTGATGGATCCTACAAAATCTGAGAACCACAGACCCAGGCAGGGCTTGCCACATTCCTCAGCACAGAAAATAAAAATATAAGCGTCTAATTTAGGGATATATGAAACAATCTGATACAAACAAAGGAAAAAAAAAACTCCACAAGGACAATTTCTTTTCCACACTTCCCAGTTTTTTCACATCTGGGACACCCCGGGGAGCTGCTGCATTTGTTTGCAAAATCTCCCAGCACCAACACACCCGCACTGGAAGGCACCGGGAACGTATCCCGAGGTTTTGATCTTTAAAATTTGGGGGAAAAAAGC